>WSFP011384729.1:0-29003 GCA_009831015.1 Picea engelmannii | reverse complement strand
TGACTTTGAGAGAAAGAAGGTTGTTAAGGTTAAAATATGCTAAATATAGATTGATCGACGTTGTTTTATTTCGAAAAAATTATGATGGAGTGTTGTTGCGATGTTTAGAAAGAGAAGATGTTGAGAAGGTTTTGAGAGGCCTTCGCGATGGGCCTACTAGAAAACATATTGCTAAGGAAACTACAACTCACAAAGTTTTGAGTGCTAGATATTATTGGTGTACTCTCTTCTGATATGCACACGCTTATGTTAGAAAATATTGAATTTGTCAAATGAGCATATGAATAGAGAAGAAAGCTTAAATACATTTACGACCAGTTACAATTAGCATACCATTCATGCAATGGGGCATACACATAATCGAAGAGACAAATCCTCATTCATCAAAACAACATAGATACATTTTAACAACAACTGATTATTTTTCCCATTGGTCTGAGGCAATTCCTTTGACCTAGGTTTAAGAAAAAATAGTCATCCATTTTTTAGAACAACAATTGATTACGAGGTTTGGGGTACCTTTCGTGATTGTTTTTTACAATGTTGTTTATTTATATTCAACTTTGTTTTCTAAGTTTACATTATATTGGGTTATCATCTTGAGATATTCAACTGACAACTATCCTCAGGTAAATTCAGTAGCTAAATCAACTAACAAGAATTTAATTTGGATTACAAAGAAGACGGTGACAGAGAATCACAAGAGTTGGCATAATGCATTATCTAATTCCCCATGGGCATATATAGTTACTCCAAATGAAGTATTGGGCACTTCCCCATATTATCTGGTGTATGGATAGGAAGCAATACTACCAACAAACATATATCTACCATCCCTTCAATTATCACAGACATCAAAGGATCAACCTAGTTTTGTGCTCCAAAAAAGAATCGACACATTGTTTATGTTGGAAGAATCAAGAGAAAGGGCCAAACAAAATTTTGTGACACACCGATGATTAGTGAAATAAAGATTTTGGCGTAGGTGATTTGGTCTTGAAATGAGATAAATCTAATGAACCAAAAGGTAAACATTCAAAGTTCCAAAACTTATGGCTTGGTCCTTACCAAATTGTTGAGAAAATAGGGGCTGGGATATATCATTTACAAAGGTTGGGGGAGAATTGGATTCTTTCCCTATTAATGGTCAAACTCTTAAGCATTTTTTCACCTAGTTGTTCTCATGAGTAGTTTGGTATTCTAGTTTTATTGTTTTGACTCTTGCATTGCTTCCGTTTTTTATTTTCATATTTGATTTTCATGATTGTATTATCATATTTTAATTCTTGCTTTCCATGGCTTGTTTATCGTTGCATGATTTGCATGATTGATTTTTGTTTGTTTTCCATAAATAATTTTGGGGAATGTTGAGTTTTTAGCCTCTAGTCTACGAAACATGACATTCTACTTCTCAGCTAAACACCTTAATTGTTTCAAATATCAAAAATAAAGTGAGTTGACAATGAGCATGATTAGGAGTGAGAAAGTAATATTGCTTCGTTTATGTGTGATTATGAGAAAATATAATGTTTTCTCAATTGTGGTAATGACTATTATCAAATGTGAAAAGATTGAAAAAGTCATATACTCTAGAAATCATGATCTAGATGATGAATGGAAATTGACGAATGTCTTTCTTCTTCTAGAATGGGTAAGCTTTAAATCCTAAAGACCCAATTCATCTCTTCATTGATAGGTATCACCCTCATAAATTCAATGATTATTCACATGTTCTTCCTTGAATAAATTATTATTTTAAAAAGAAAAAGAGATTAGGAAAAAGAACTTTGTAGAGCATGCTTATTAATTTGGAAATGTAGATATCTCCATCGGGGCTATGGACGCTCGTTGACGGCAGAGCAAGGTTTGTAATTTTGGGGTGACTCTGTCGAGGCAATGGACACTCGTTGGCGGTGAAGCGACACCAGAAGAATGATAGGGACTGCCCAGAGATTACCATAGAAATAATACCTTGATATTAGAAGTTGGATTCAACTTGGTTTCTTACTCAAAATGCAGATCAGTGATCAAAAGGAATTGTTTCTTATGGTTGGTCAACATCATATCCCTATGACAATGTGAAAAATGATTTCTAAAAATTGCATATAAAAGGATCTATTGGTGGTTTTTATTTTTTGTTATTGTTCCAAGTCTAGGTTGCTTGAAATTTACTGGTCTTGATCGAAGGTATAGGTAGAGATGTTGGTTTCGTCCATTGAATCACCATTTGTTGAGTACATAACACATAATAAAATACTAAATTTTTGGGTACCACCTTTTCTTTGATGTTTTTAGCAAGGAGATTTCATATGTTTTGAGTATATTGATTTTTTTGCATCTCATATAGGTTAGCAAGTGTTTTGATATAAAGAAATCCCCAAAAATAAACCAAGTTTTGAATGATAAAAATGATATCAACAAAGTATATAAAACTCTAAAAAAATAATGGACAGACCATTTAGTAGGTCACTGATGCAAAGGACAACATTTTGGAGAATGCTAGAGAATACATGATTTTGTGCAAACTTTGATGAAAAGGGACTTTTTTTAGGACAGTGGAAAAGAGGTCAAAAATACATTTTTAGAACTCACCGAAATCACTTTTCTTGAAAGCATCAATGGAAAGACATTTTCCCATGGGCGCATAAAGGTCAATAAAATGTTTTCCACAAGCGTTGAAATATTAACATATTTTTTGGAGACCATCAATAGATATCTGGGTAGTTTATTCTGAAGTGCCAAAAATACAAAAACAACTTTTTAGAACTCGTCGATAGCACTTTTCTTCAACTCGTTGAAACACATTTTTGGCAAGCATTGATGAAAAAGGTAAACTTTCTTTAACACATTGATATGAATTTTTTGCAAAGCACCAAAAATAAGCTTTCCCATCACGTTGATGTGAGTTTTTTGGCAAGCACTGAAAAGAATCTTTCCCAACACGTTAGTGCAAAGAGTTTTTCGAAAAAATGTCGATATGTCAAATAGAGATTTTTGGGAAAGCGTCGAAAGGTGCGTTGCGAGATTTTTTGGAGAGCTCCAATACAAGTTTTAGGAAACCTCTAATAGAGTCACGTTTTACCAACTCATCGATAGAAAAATTTAGGAGATCACTGATAGAGAAATAGGTAGGTTTTCTAGAAAATGTCGATAGGTTGCATTAACTTTTTTGGAATCCACCAAACACACAACCATAGGTTCTAGCCAATCGATATTCGCATTGACATGTTTTTCGAGGTGTTCATTAGATTTCAAAAGGGAAAAGAATGTTTTTTGAAACTCTTTGAAAAAATAAACTAAGTTTTTGGGCGCCCTTGAAGAACACAGACCACCATTAAAATGGGATTTTGGTGGTGACAATGTTCCATCAACATTCAATTATGATAGTTCAGAAAATCTCGCTCAATCTACCATGATCTTGTCATCATACCTATTATATTTGATCCCTTAGCCATTAAATTCAAATAGCATCGATCAAATTACTCATTCTTTCCTTGATTTTGGACGAGAGCTCTGAAAATTATTATTGATCGCTTGCATTGTCAAATAACAAGCGAGTTAAATAAAGACCAGTGTGCAGAAGTGTTGCACAGAGTAGATTCACCATAAGAGCATCAAGCTTATTGCTCAAGGGTAATCATTCATTGTTTTGGTGCGAGAATCTTGAGCACTTAAGTAATCCAAACAAGTCGATGCGTTACATTTTAGGAATTAGAAGGACCAACTAGTTGTTTTTTTTAAATATGATAGTGTCATCAGTTTGTTGTTTCATTGAAATGAAGTTATTTTATGAACAAATTATTACAAGGAACCATCGATCTTTTATTTTCAAATAATTTTCTACCATTTCATTAATCAGATTGAGATATTGTTGTTGCTAAAAAAGAGCAAGAGTTATTTTTGTTCCCTATGCTGACTTGTAGAAAATATGTCTCCAAGAAGAACTCTCATGTGAGAAGCCATGAAAACACCAAAGGGAAAGAAGAAGGAAACAAGGGAGAGTTGTCTCAAAACCCTTGTCATGATCGAAGATTCATTGGAAGATTTACTATCGATAATCCAGATGCCCATAACAACAAAAACCTCAATGTGAACAATATATAAAGACACTAATCCAACCACTGAAAAGCAAGTTTATTGTCGAGATGGAATGGATTGTATTAGAATTTTTATAAAAAAGAATACCTAGAAGTCACACCTTATAGAAACCTTGATGTAAGGGAATTATATGACAAAGTATTTATGAATATCAGGAGATCTCACCTACATGTTGTTGCATCCAAAGCACTCATTTTTCCATGTGCATAAGCAATCGAATGGATCATCAGTCACACTAATTCTAAGAATTGTGTGGTTAATAACGATAAGGGTAATTACGTGGGGGATTTTCTACCCATAAGTAGACATGTATTACAAGTTTCCAACAACATAAGTACTCCTCAGCGATACCTTTGTAAAATGTTTCTATGGCCATCAGGAATTAGGGAAGATAATGACTAGTTGGTGAAAGGAAGATGTGAAATTCTTCCACAAGACTTCTAGATGGTTCAACATTACAGGATTAAGAGAACCATACATGTGTATCATTGTTCTATCGTGTCAACATTGTAAAGAAAAGGATTTTTCCCATTTTACTGATGCATGGATCCAACTAGCTAACATAGTGTCCACCATGGGAAAATATTTCAATTGGGTAGCCATTTTGTCCGGTTAGATTAGTTCTAAAATTGAAAAGGCTTAGCAAGAAGTTGAGGAGCCAAGTGTTTTGCCTTCCTTCTATATGGCCTCATATCTATTAGATGTAATATGTGATGGGAACATATTTTTGAGTTGAATCTAAATTGCCATGTTTCAGAATCTCTAGTCCATGCATATTTTCAAATGCTTTGGGAGAATAAGTACAAAAAATCTTATTCCCTCATATGTGATTCTTTCTTGGCTAGGTTGTTTTTCATTATTTTTTGTAGAGAAGGCCCAAGATTGAATGATCAAGCTAGGAGATTTTTTCATGTATTGGTAATTGGTATTTAGAAGAGGACCTTACATACATCCAGATTTATGGGGAAACTATTGCACCTCACCTATTTCCCAAGTATTTCCCAAATATATTGGTTATGGGAAAAATATGCTATCAAACCATCCTTCAAGGGTTCAATGCATCTCTAGCAAAGGAATCCAAGAAAAGGATCTCTATCCCTTATGGTTTCAAGATAGGTCGTTGTTTCATCAAGGATACAAGGCAAGAACAACTCAACCATTTGGAATATAGGTTCCAAACTGGAATATTTAGAAGGCACGATCCTAAAGGACTAGTTTTACAACATGTTGAACACTTGTCCTATAGTTGGCCATAAATTGATGAGAGATGGGAGGAGGAAGCATTCACTATAAATGCCCAAAGTTGGGATGAGGTGTTAGAAAGAACAAGTAACCCTCATATAACTATTTTCAAAATCATGTCTTTAGATGAATAAATATCGGAGATAAATCATGGTGTAGCTGCTAAAAGGGTAGTTGAAGAAGCAAAAATAAAGGAAGAAATTAGGTTTAGGGAAGAAGTACAACAATAGGCGATTGAAGAGGAAAAGGCTAGATTGCATCAGGAGTAAGAACTTCAGTGAAAAAAGAGGAAGAATTATTGAAGAAATGAGAAGAAGATGTTGCTCGGGAAGAAATATAAATCAAAAGAAGAGTTGTTGAAGTTGAGCGAAGAAAGAGAGAGTTGAAAGAGCAACATGAGAAATAAATAGAAGAAACAAGAATAAGGGAGAATATCAAAATTGAGTTACTAAGGGAAAAAGGCAACAACAAGAAAAAGAAGCGAAAAGGATCCAAGAAGAGTTATAACATAAATAAATGGCCGACAAGCAAGGCTTAGACCAACAATAAGGATCCAACTTGCAGAAACTCCTGCAAATATTATTGATCTAACTAAAGAAGAGGAAGAAGATGTACCCAAATCAAGAATCTAGGTAGAAGAGGAGGGTATTGATAAGATGAAAGATGAGGTAGTAGGTCAAGATGAAGAACCAGAGAAGACACGAGCAGTTGATGAAAATGAGAAACCATCAAAGACACAGGTAGTGGATCGAGACAAAAATGATCATGAGACATAGGTAGTTGACCAAGGAAAAGATAAAGAACCAGAAGAGACACGGGAAGCATATCAAGGTAAAGGGTTTGTAGGATCTTAGGTAATTGATAAAGGCAAAGAACTAGAGATGGAGTACTTTCATACTCTAGGAAGTTTGGAAAATATTGTATCCTTGGGTGATCAACCTATCTCTGAGCTTGTAGATGAAGTTGTAGACTTAGAATCCATTGCCTATGATTGACGTCGACGAGCCATTATGAAGAGAATGTAGAGGAATCAAAAAATAAATGTTGGCAATTCTATAATAATCATTATTGATGAACTCATGTTGGATACAAAAAGGGGAAAGGTGAGTGAATTGTTATTTGTTGGAGTATCTATATCTTAGGCTACTATTGACAAAGCTAGGGCGAATGAAAATGAATTTGAGGACATGAAAAAGGAACTTGAGTTCCTTAGAAATCAAGTGAATTATTACAAAGAATATCGAGATATTCTTATGCCCTTTGTGGAAGAAATTTTAGACATAGATAAAAAGCTTTAGCAAGCAAAAAGATTATTTTTGGTTGAAATCACAGAGCTCGAAGAAGAAACCTTGCAGTTATTCTTATTATACACAGAAGTTATGAGATGGAATGTAAAGCAAGGTAAAACATACGATCAAATTTAATTTATAGAAGAAATTTAGAAAGGTCATGGTGAAGAGAACCATGATATTATGATTCTAGCGAAGGTTAAAGTGGCCAAAATAAAAGGAGCGGCACAATACTATGGGAAATTGGTTGCACCATCTCAAATCCAAGTGAATGATGAATGGGAAACTCGCCTGAATTTCTAGGAGTATATAAATAGAGTCATGGCGGAGAATGACTTGCCTAGTTTTAGCCAACCGAAATAATTTCGACCAATGGATGAGATACTCACAGAATTCAAGAAAATTGCATATAAAAGAGAAGTAGAAGTTAGAACCATTGCTTCAGTAAGTCATGGCCACATGCAAAAGTATCTGGTCGAAGAAGTCAAGACGATTGTCAGGTTGGAATTGCTTCTTTCAGAAGTAGAAAGATACACTCAATGATTCAAGGAAGAAAGAGAAAACTTAAATTTCCCCATGGATCGATATGTTTTCCCATACCTTTGGTTGTGCAAGGAGTTGTTCAAGAAATTGGTCTAGTATGATGCTAAACATGTAGCCACCCAAACTCCTAGTGCACTTGCATCTTGATTACATGCAAGATTTTGATCTTTTTTATTTTTTACTTTATTTTATTTTTAAGTTATAAATAAGAGGATCAGCCTCAAAGAAGGGGTTTTTGGCTTCGAGAAGAATTTTGGAGAATTGTAGGACAGAACTATTTTGAAGCTAATTTAGAAACTCCTTTTAAGAGTCAATGCGTTTGGTTTTATGGAGGTTTTCCTGTGCCTTTTATTACATGTTGTGGATTCTTCTACTATTGTTTAAATGTTTCAGTCATCCAGGAATAATTTCAATTATTCTTAGGTTATCTTTTTTTAATTGAATAGATTGTTGTTATTCTCAGTAAATGCTTTATGAGTTATCCTTTTGATTAAATATCTTTTGAAATAATCCTTGATATTTTATTTTCATCTCTTCCAGCTTTATGTTATGCAGTAATTAGTTCTTAAAGGAATTACTTTGACGGGGATAAAAAAACCTTGTTTCATATTCATTAATTGTTCTTACATGTTATCCTAAAGGACAAATTCCTTTTAATCCCATTAGATTAGTTTCCCTTTGCAATTATTTTATAAAACTGGAAAATGTAAAAAAGAGACAATAAGAAATATTAAAGCCCATCTAACGGTTGTTGGACCAATAACTCACAGAATTATTCCATTCCAAACAGAGAGGAGTCTAATTGAGTCTCATCCTTTGGTCTAATACCTATTGTTGAGAACTTGGAATCCAACCCCCTCAACAATTTCATAATTCCAAGATTGCTATCATGTTGACAATTTTTTATGGCATGCCACATGCACCACTTGAAGCTCTCTTTTTCTTTATGAACATTATAAAAACAAATACATAACCAAATGAGCATATCCCAGTTATTGGTGATTTGAACTTCGACATGTTGCAAAACAACAATGCACAGAAAAAGCTTGTTTCATTTATGTAAAGCCATAACCTTGTACTTTATTCAAGCAAAGCAAAAGGCATTGTTGGTTCACTAATAGACCACTTAGAATGTTTGATGCTTACCATATTGACCATCATGCTATTTGTCTTTGAATTCCTTTAAAAGCCTTCTTTGACATTTGTCCATTCTAGCATCTTGAAACCTTTGTTCCCTTTCGTGGCTATAAGCAACTCACGTGCATTTGCTATGTAGTGGCACTATCACATTTTGTCACTAGTTGCAAAAATTCTCCCAATGCCACTATTATAAAATAGCAATTATTGTTTCTAACAACAAAAGGACGTTGATATTTCTTTGTGTATATTGCAAATTCATGCACCCGTACTAGTGAAACAGATACTAGTTGCATGCATACATGGTTCCCCTTACTTTATGTTGCTCCTCACTTTCTAGATACTCTATACAACCACCAACTCTTGTAATTCCATTTATTCAACTTCTACATTATTACACACATTTACCAAGGAGATTCCTTGGTAAATGACATCGAAAGCGGTAGAATGACCAATGAAGCCCTATAAATAAAGTTTGTAAGTGGAATAAGGCTTGGAAAAGAGTCTTGTTGATGAAGGGAGGTTTCCAAAGTGTTGTGTACCTACAAGACAACGTTAAACCTGCCCGAGACAAGACAATTGATTGAGATACAAGCCAAATAACCAAGGGGACAAGAAAGGAAAGTTTGCTATCCTAAATTTCAACATTGTATCATATTTATATCAACAAAGTAAATTAGCAAATGGCTACAAAATATGTGTGTAATAAAGTAGAAGTTGAATAAATGGAATTACAAGAGTTGGTGGTTGTATAGAGTATTGTTGAGACCATTTCGTGCTTACATGCTTTCCTTCCACATTCTATTTTCCCTACTTCTTTACTCCATTTCTTTTCCCTCTTCTACACCTCCCCTTATTCCCTTTTTCTTTTATTCCTTTCTGGTTACTATACTTAGCCATATTTCAATTTCGCGGGTTGGCAAGCTTTCATTTCCACCCACTTACTTATTTCATAAGTCCATTTTAACACTTAGTCATATTTCAGTTTCGTGGGTTCGAACTTTCACTCTCCATTTTCTGTGACCTTCACTTTGCACCCCAAGTTCTGTTATCTACATTTCGACCATCATCCTTGTCATGGGTGTCAGACTCCAAAGTATTTCATTCTTCTTGCATGCAAGTCCGAACGACCGTTCCTCTACACTTAGTATATTTTTTATCATCTATACAACCCCGGGTTCGCGGGTTCACAAAAATCCTATATTTGAATTCTCTCTCGCACGTCCACGACCTTTTGCTACTTTTCCCGATATGAATTAAGTATTGTTTAATGCTAACAATTGTTGTTTAGGCCCCAAAAAGATCGTCATTAATGGCGAAAGGCTCGAGGAATTACTCATTAAATCTTCATTTTCCATGGGATTAAAATACCATTATCTTTCCGAAAAGATTTATTTGAGATTATTATCTGGCTGAAGAAATAGTTTCGTCAACTTATGGCAGCATCAACTAGGTAGCAATTTTATGGTGACACTCTGAATATCTTTGGTCATGAAGACCAAAACTTCTAATGGTCGAGAGCATATTTGTATTATTCCTCTCCTCCTGCACATAAAGATGTAATTTGGACATCTAGAATCGCTCATGTTTGGTGTGTTAATAAGATTTTTGATTGTAAGGAAATCGTTGGATGGTGTGTGGAAAAGTACGTACCAAGTCAAAAAATTATACAACTCCAAGATCATTCTCTGATTTCTCTTTCACCTCAAGTTTTGTGCAAGATGTTAAAGCTGCAGAGATTGTAGAGAATTCTTTAAGAAATATAACAATGGGCTTGACCTCCTACCGGAACATTTGGATAATCCTGCATCTATCCCAAAAGACATAACCAGAATCCAGGTTGAGTCTTTAAAAAATCCCTATCAAGAAATTACATGGCTATTTACTAGGTTGTTAGGTCATGAAAACATTGCTTCTAGCTCTCACATGATTTTATATATTTTTTATTTTATAGTACAAGAACATGCCATTTTTTATTGGGGAAAACTCATTTCTATCGAAAGCTCGTCCCAGTTATCACACTATAAAAAGGAAAGAAAATTATTTATGGCCTCTTATTTGATATTTTTTATCGTGCAATGTTGTCAATTCCCAAACTTAACTATCAGTAAGAGGGTGAATTGTGAAACAGATCCAGTTACCTTTTGGTATCAACCATTATGGAGCCATAAGACCCCTCTGTTTTTCTATGAAGTTTATAATAATTTTGTTTCACTCTTCAAAAACTTTTGTTGGGCGAAAACACTCCGAGGATATCTTATCAAGCTACCAGATTTTTAGAGAAAAAGGAGACAATAGAGAAAATGGAGAATCACAATATCATAAGGATATTTTGCTTGAAAGATAATCCTTCTTTTCTCCTGTATCATGTATATGATCAACTATTTATTATAGAGGTGGAAAGGCAATATAACTTCTGGTCACGTTTTTTCCATGAAAAAAGGAAAAAGAAGTTTATTCCCCTGCCATGGAAGATTGGAGAGTTCATGTTCAGAAATATAAATAAAATTGACGAATTTGCAAATCATTTTAACAATGTGAGTTTAAAGTATGTTGAAAGGATCAAAGGTTTTGATCCAAACAAAATCTTTGTTGGACATATGCTTTCAGTCGGGTTTAATAACTCCTTCATTCAAATTGACTTGAAAGAAGAAGAAGAGGGTAACATCCAAAGCACTCATGTACATAATGTTGGTGATTTAGAAACATTACTTAGCAATAATGATCTTTACAAGCAAAGGGGAAAAGGTCCCAGTGAAACAAGTGCTCAATCTCCAGTTGTTACTCCTAAGAATACTACATCCAGGAGTAGTGCCCCAGTGGCCCACCCAATTAAAAATATTTTCAACAGTAGTTCCAATGGAGGGGGAGAGAAGAATCCTCTCCTTGGAAAAATTCAGAATTCACACAAGTTGCCCGTGAGAAAGAAAAGAAAAAACTTAGTGCAAGAGGAAGGAGATAATATTATAGAAAATTGCATCTAAAGTTTTTCCTTGGAAGATATGGAACTAGAAGCAAACATTGAAAAAATATTTCCTGCAATAGAACAGCAGAATCATAAGGCTCAGCAAGATTCTTTATTGGAAGTCATTGCAAATGAGACCTTTAGTGAAGAAGAATCCTTCACTTTCAAAGTGTTGTTTTTGACAAAGAATCTAAAAATTTGATTGTAGAAATAAATGACCCGAAGAATAAAAAGGGAAAGGCTTGCTCAGAGGTCGACCTAAAGTATATGCGACCATCCCAGATTTCCAAAATCCATAGGGAAACCAGGGATGCGCTCGACGACTTTATTGATGGTTTAGAGACTGAGAATGCTAAATTAAAAGAGAAGATTAAAGAATTGGAGACTACCTTGATGCCTCTTCTAATCCCGACCGATCCTTTAACAATGGTCAAACCAACTACACCCGGTATTAAGTTAAAGGGATCTTAAAGTTTTCTCACAGTGGTCTGAAGTTATGTTGAGAAAAATATTAAAAAGAGAATGTCATTGATAATAGAAGCATGGGAGGTATAAAAAAATATTGTTTCTTTCGGTTCAAGGACACATGCATTTCATGAATATCTCCAAGCTAATTTAAAGAATGAAGAAGGATTCTACACAGATGTTGTTTTACCATTTGGGATAAAAGTCTCAAACATGATAGAATTGAAAAGGAGAGAAGAGGATCTGCATTCTCCAAGTCGAATTAAACAGTTGAATGCATGTTGGAAAGAAGAGATCAAGAATTTGAATAAAATTGTCCAAGCATGCAACGAAGCCATAATGAAAAGAGAAGAATTATTCAGAAGGCTCACAGAGATAGATTTGGCAGGAACCACTGATGAGGTGCAAGATCCTAAGTTAATTCTCAATTCAATGTTAATGACAAGGCAACAATTTGATGAACAAGTGGAGATATTAAAAGGATTATCGGTTGAGAAATTTAATGGCATAATTGAATATGGTGAAGAAGAGATAAAAAATTGGCTGGTTGATTATTCTATGGAAAATCAAGATATTGAGGAGGCAATCCATGGCATTTGTCATGACCTAATATATTTAGAAGGTGAATTGTTTAATATCAAAATTAGGCATGAAATAAATGTTGCGCCAATGAAAAGTTACATTGAAGATTGGCTTAAGAAGGCAATTGATAAATTAACTAAAGAAGGCCAAGAAACAACAGTTGAGACGATTCCTATAACCGTCAACGAGGAGAATAAAAGGACAGCAACAAGCAAGTAAAGCGAGAGAGACCATCATAGTAAGTTTATGTTGATCACATCTTGTTTTCTTTATCAGTCTTTCATCCAATTACTCTGCTTCTTTGACTAAAAAGGTTTAACCGAAATCTAATAACTTATTCATGTTTTCTTTCTAAGTCTTGCTACTCTACCACGCCCACCATCTTCTCTCCACAGCTAACTTCTTGTTTATATTTACTTTTATGGTCCTTGGGAGCCCCAATCCCAGTCCTCAGGACAAATGCATTTTAATTTCAAAGCTTTGTAACAGACTTTAATTTTTTTTCAGAAATCTCAAGAGAACTAATTTGGGATTAGTTTTGATGGTGTTTTATAACTCCAAGTTTTGAATATAAAATATTTGAGATTGATCTATCATTTTCTTCATTTGAGCTCCACGTGTGTCTACTCTATTAAATTTCTCTTATGCGTACGGACCACTTTCTTTTATTTTTATATGTGATCGTGAATCTTTAGTTTAAATATGATGGATGTGAGGAAATTTTGCTTATTTTTTTCAAATATGTGATGTGTGAGGTTCATAGTCATGTCTCAAGAATTCTCTTTAAAATAAAACATTTTATTTTCTGCAACTTTTATATTTTCTTTGAATGTCGCAGTGGACATTCTCAAAGTCCTATATCATTTTGGAAATCTAGAATTCAAAGAGTATCATAAAACAGAGAGGAGTACCACCTCTATAAAAACACGGGAGGATTTGTATCCTCGTGGGGTTGTCATTTTGGTCCTAACGGATTCAAACGTCAACAAGTATCTAGAAAGTGTGGAGCAACAGAAACTAAGGGGAACAATGTATGCATGCAACTAGTATCCATTGCACTAGTAGGAGTACATGAATTTTCAATATATACAAGGAAATATCTACGTCCTTTTGTTGCTAGAAACAATAATTGTTATTTTATAACAGTGGCATTGGGAGAATTTGTGCAACTAGTGATAAAATGTGATAGTGCCACTGCAGAGCAATTGCATGTGAGTTGCTTATAGCCATGAAAGGGAATAAAGGTTTCAAGATGCTAGAATGGACAAATGTCAAAGAAGGTTTTTAAAAGAATTAAAAGACAAATAGCATGATGGTCAATCTAGTAAGCATCAAATATTCTAAGTGGTCTATTAGTGAACCGACAGTACCTTTTGCTTTGCTTGAATAGAGGACAAGGTTATGGCTTTACATAAATGAAACAAGTTGTTTATGTGCATTGTTGTTTTGCAACATGTCGAAGTTCAAATCACCAATAACTAGGATATGCTCATTTGTTTATGTATTTGTTGTTATAATGTTCATAAAGCAAAAGAGAGCTTCAAGTGGTGCATGTGGCATGACATAAAAATTTGTCAACATGATAGCAAACTTGGAATTATCAAATTGTTGAGGGGGTTGGATTCCCAATTATCAATTGTAGGGATTAGACCAAAGAATGAGGACCAATTAGACTCCTCCCTATTTGGTATGGAATAATCCTCCGAGTTATTGGTCCAACAACGGTTAGATAGGATTTAATAGTTCTTCTTGTCTCTTTTTTACATTTTCAAGTTTTATAAAATAATTGCAAAGGTAAACTGATGTTATAGCAAGATTTGCCTCACCATTGCTATCTTGTATAGAGGGCCTTTTTCCGCTTCCTTGTGCAGACTTATCAACCCCTTTTTTGATAAATCTAGAGCCAAAAATATATATTTTTCCACATATATGCTCCCTAACTGCGTTGCAAGATGCGTATACGTTTGATTCTCCACTACAGCTCACGTATATCAGGATTTGTTCCAGAAAATAGAAAATAAGGTCGGGTTTCCATGTCATGACAGAATATCTCTGATCTTTGGCCTTCCATATACTGGAACGTTTTGACTCGACCCTTCAGTTGCATTATGGAGGCTATAAGAGCACAATTTCAAGCTATGGAAAAAGAAAGAGAAAGAATTCAACTTTGAGAGCAAAGTTACTCTGGAGAAATTACTTCATATTGAGTCTGCATCCCTTTGTCCCTTAAGTCTGAACACAGTGTTCAGCCCCCAAGCTCTTCCCTTGTTGTCAAGAGGATCTCATTCTCTCTTTGCTACGAGCTTGCCTTTGGTGGAGGATTGAAGTGGTGGAGACCCAGTTGGAAGGAACTTGGTTTCTTGGTTTCGAACCGTGCCGACACGGAAGTCTGTAATGTTGATACTTATGTTGATCAATTATTAATATAAATACTCCTTTCCTGTCCAATCAATATCTTGCGAATATATGATTATTATCCATGGGCATGTTTTTAATGTTTATTAATGGATTGTGTTATCTGATGGGCTAACTCATTTTATATATCGTCACTATATACTTGCATCGCTTGTTTGTTGAGAACTTCTTGCAGGTGTAAATATTTGGGTCAAAGTGCTCAATGGTGGAACGACATCAAACGATTGGATCGAGGTAGGATTCTTCCTCGTATTGCACATTAGTTTATATAGCACATGTTGGAATTGACTTGATTTCTACAGTCATACCTGTCTGTTGTGGTTTACCCTTGGCCATAAAGAGTTTTTCCCTTGTAACAATTGATCTAATGGAATTAAAAGGAATATGTCCTTTAGGATAACCTATAAGAACAATTAATGAATATGAAACACATTTTTTTATCCCTGTCATATTAATTCCTTTAAGAACTAATTACTGCATAACATAAATCTAGAAGAGATGAAAATAAAATATCAAGAATTATTTCAAAAGATATTTAATCAAAAGGATAATTGATAAAGCATTTACCGAGAATAACAACAATCTATTCAATTACAAAAAGAAAACTTGAGAATAATTGAAATTATTTATGGATGACTACAACATTTAAACAATAGTAGAAGAATCCAAAACAAGTAATAAAAGGCACAGGAAAACCTCGGTAAAACCAAATTCCTTGACTCTTAAAATGAGTTTCTAAATTAGCATCAAAATAGTTCTCTACAACGATTCTCCAAAATTCTCCTCGGAGCCAAAAGCCCCTTCTTTGAGGCTGATCCTCTTATTTATTACTTAAAAATAAAATAAAGTCAAAAAAAAAAGATCAAAATCTTGCATGTAATCAAGATGACGGTGGACTGGGAGTTTCAGTGGTTGTATGTTTAGCATCGTACTGGACCAATTTCTTGAACAACTCCTTGCACAACTAAAGGTATGGGAAAACATATTGATCCATGGGGAAATTTAAGTTTTCTCTTTCTTTCTTGAATCACTGAGTATATATTTCTACTTTTGAAAAAAGCAATTCCAACCTGACAATCATATTAACTTCTTCAACCAAATACTTTTGCATGTGGCCTTGACTTACTGAAGCGATGGTTCTAACTTCTACTTCCCATTTATATGCAATTTTCTTGAATTATGTGAATATCTCATCCATTGGCCAAAATTATTTTGGTTGACTAAAACTAGGCAAGTCATTCTCCACCATGACTCTATTTATATACTCCTAGAATTTCGAGCAATTTTCCCATTCATCATTCACTTGGCTTTGAGATGGTGCAACCAATTGCCCATAGTATTGTACTGCTCCTTTTATTCTGGCCACTTCATCCTTTGCCAAAATCATAATATCGTGGTTCTCTTCACCATGAACTTTCTGAATTTCTTCTATAAATTCAAATTGATCGTGTGTTTTACCTTGATTTGAATTCCATCTCAGAACTTCTCTGTATACTAAGAATAACTTCAAGGTTTCTTGGATAATGGAGGAGCATCGTTGGCAAGCGCGCAGAGGTGGGACCACCCAACACGTGAGAGTTCCTTCAAAACTTCAATGTGAGCAGTCACAAACGATTTCGGGATCCACCTCCACACAGCGCCGAAATTCACCTTCGAAGGCACGCTTGAACCGATGTCGGGTTTTCCCTTTGAAGCAAGTTTTTGAAATTGTAAGCAGAGTAGAAGTTTCCACTTCGGCTCTGGAATACGACTAGACTAAGATAGCGTAGGATAAGGTTTAGATTAGGCAAGTAGCAGAAAAAACCCTGGGAACATTTTGAGTTATGTAAAAGTTTGTAAGCCGAGTTAGCGGCAGAAGAGAGGAAGGAGAGAAATTGATCTGTGAGAGAACTGCGAGTGAGCAGAAAATCTCAGTTTTTGGAGCTACTATAGTTTGTATGTATTATGTAGCTACTATAGCTTATGAATAGAACAGAATGCAAAATTGATCCAAATGTGTTGTGCTTGGATTGTGTGTATTTTCCTGACTTTTTTTTTCTATTTTATAAACAAGTGAACGGAACTGCGAGATTTTGGCAGTTTCAATTGTTTTTCTCTTCACGGAGAGCTCTACAAGGTGTGCATTGAGCCAGAGAGAAAACACCGTGAATCTGAGCTATCGAAATCCCTCAGACGCAAGGAGTGCGTGGGAGATCGAAGTCTGAACCAGACAAAGTTCAGGAGGGATAATGCTTCGAAAAGTGTTATCGAGATCCAGGAACCCATTCCCTGGAAGGAGCGAAGACCGAGTCTTCGCAGACTTAGAAATCCCCTAAGTCGAAATCGAGTAAAATCTCAGGAGGAAGAATGTCGTCGAGCGTTGGATCAAGGTGGAAATCCCCACAGACCGTCCGATTGAAGGAAGAAGCACAGGCTTTAATCCTGTATAAATCCAAGAGGACAATTCAGAGATCTGAACGAACGGTGGAGAATCCTCGAGGAGGAACACCAAAACCCTGCAGGCCGTCGGAGGGTGGAATTATTGAGGCTATTCAGGGTTCCAGCAGGACGTGGCATCTTCCAGTGGGGGTTTGTCACTTCATACGGCCCAAATCTACCTTGGCATTGGTCTTCATCTCTTATCCAACCTTTGGAGGCTTATTTTGTATTATCGGGAGCTTTTTGTCACAGCTTCTATTGTCTATCTTTAGGTAGAGCTGCGAGGAGGTTAGCGGCGAGAGTTTCTCGAAGTTCATTTTGGGACTTCGGGTATCGGGAGGTGGAAGGATAGAGGCTCTTGTCCTTCAAAACCCCGAATCGCGAAATAGCGAAATCACAATTCGACGTGAGCCATCGATCACAGGGATTTCTGTGAGCTGTTGATTGAACGCCACAGCATTTCGACGTTTCGGCATTTCATCTTTTCGGCGACCGGAGGCTCCAAGGAGCAGGGATACCCTTTGTATCCAAATTTCACGAAACGCGAAATCCCGAAGGAGAGAACACCAGGCCATTTCGGCTTTTCGGCGACTGGAGGTTCTAAGAAGCAAGGACATCTCACGCATCCTGATTTCGCGAAACGTGAAATCCCAAAAGAATAGGCGCTGGGAATCTCGGCATTTTGCCATTTCGGCCACCGAAGGTTCGAAAGGGGAAAGGAAGGGCCCTTACATTACGATTCCTCGAATCGTGAAAATTCGGTGGCACATTATCGTGGGTCATCATTTCAGCATTCTGGGTATCGGGTACTCGAGAGGCCAGGAGTCTTGAGCTTTGGGGTCCCGACTCACGAAACGCGATGACCCAAAAGGCCAAGGGAGGATCCAGTTGAGGCATTGTGCCTTTTCGGCGTTTCGGAGACCAGAGGTCGAAGAGGACAAGGAACCAGGGAGAATTTGTTCACAGGAGTCCCGAAACCCCGAAAACCCCAAAAGGTATGTCGGGTCAGAACAGAGAGAAGAGCGCTAAGGGGAAAGGGCAGGCGCACAGAGTTTATTGAAGGCCTGTGCCAGAGGAGAAAAGGGGGACCTGTGGATTTTTTTGAAGGGTTCTAGCAAGAGCCCGAAAGAGATAATTCGGCTCAAAAGAAGAACGATCCATAGATCAAGAGGTCAGTAGACCCTGCTGAGGTAGGGGGTCTGCATCAGGTGGTATCAGAGCGCTTTTTTCGTCTGTATATTTCAGGCGAAGGACGAAAAGAAGGAGACAGAGAACTCAGAGCTATACTCTGTGTGTGACAGACAGTCAACACAATGCCGCCAAGAAGATGAGATCCGCCTTTAGCCAACCGTGTTGTAGAAAGGGAGATGCGAGAGTTTCGCGCCCGAATGGAAGCAATGGAAGCAACACAGAGAAGAGCACCTGACATTGGGGATGTCAGTGATGCGGAAAGTGAAGAGGCTGAGGTTGAAGAAGTTGTAGGAGAGGATGTTGTAGAAGAACATTTGTTGAGAGCAGTTTCCAGATTGGGAAGCAAAGCTAAGATAGAGGTCCCCATGTATGAGGGAAATCTAGATGTTGAAGAACTGCTGGACCGAATAAGGTCCATGGACAAACACTTCGACTATGAATATGTCGATGAGGAGAAGAAGGTGAAGCAGGCAGTCACCAGGTTAAAAGGGCATGCAGCACTATGGTGGGATGAACTGCAGACTGAGAGGAGAAATAAAGGCAAACAAAGGATAAAGAGTTGGGATAGGATGGTAGCCAAGCTGAAGGCTAAGTTCATACCCAAAGACTACCAGATCAATCTGTTCAGGAAGCTACAGAACCTAAGACAGAAAGGAATGACAGTCAAGGAGTACACTGAGGAGTTCTACAGGCTAAACATCAGAACTGGACAAAGGGAGAGAGACGAAGAAAAAGTCGCCAAATACATAAATGGCTTGAGATATGGAGTCCAGGATGAGCTGAGCATGATGTCAGTGAGGACTATGGAAGATGAGTATCAATTTGCACTGAAGGCAAAGGAAAAGCTGGCTAGAAAATAGAACCAGCGAGGAAGAGGCAAAAGCTCAGTCCCAAGCAAAAGCAAGGGATTTAACCATGACAGAGCACATGAGTCTAAGGATGAGGCTGAGAAACCACACAATCACTCGGAACGAGGAGGAAGTTCATGAGGAAGACAGAATGGTGGACAAAACTCTTCTAGAGGAAGAGGCAGAGAAGGAGTAAGGTGCTATAACTGTGGAAAGATAGGGCACATGTCTTGGGAATGTCCTGAGAAGAAGAAAGAAGGAGGAGAAGCCCACATTTCAGAAGCACAACGAAGAGATGTTAAGGTAGAAGGAGCAGAGGATGGAGCATCCTTGATGTTGAGAAAAGTTCTCTTAAAACCAGAGGCAGAAATTGAGAAGCCAGTGCAGAGAAGCAGTCTCTTCAGGACAGCTTGCAAGACTAAGGATAAAGTATGGAAGGTGATCATTGAAAGTGGAAGCACTGACAATCTAGTATCCATAGAGATGGTGGAGAAATTGGAGCTGAAGACAACTGCACATCCAAGGCCATACAAAGTCTCATGGCTGCAAAAAGGACACCAGGTAACGATCGCTAGACAATGCCTAGTTGAGATTAAAATAGGAGGATATAAAGATGAAATCCTATGTGATGTAATTCCCATGGACGTATGTCACATTCTGTTGGGAAGACCATGGCAGTTTGACAGAAATGTCATTCACGATGGAAGAAAGAATACATATACATTGGAGAAGAATGGTAGGACGCATATGTTGCTGCCAATGGAGGAGAAGAGAGAGAAAGAGGAAACCGGCACAAGCATACTTCTCATGAGTGGGAAGGAACTCCTGAAAGAAGTCAAGGAAGAAGAGTAGATGCAATTCGCTGTGGTGAGGAAGCCCAGAGTCATCCTTACAAGTACATCAGTGAATGATCTACCTGAAGAAGTTCAGGAGCTGTTGGATAATTTTGTTGATATAGTGGTGGATGAGCTGCCAAACTCATTGCCACCCATCAGGAGTATCAGTCATCATATCGACTTGATACCAGGAGCAAGCCTACCAAACAAGGCAGCGTACAGATTAACACCTCGAGAAAATGAGGAGGTGAAGAACCAAGTCCAAGAGTTGTTGGATAAGGGCTTAGTCAGAGAAAGTTTGATCCCATGCGCAGTACCAACTGTGTTAAGCCCAAAGAAAGATGGAGGATGGAGAATGTGCACAGACTCGAGAGCCATCAACAAGATCACCATAAGGTACAGATTTCCTTTACCGAGAATGGATGACTTAATGGATTACTTAAGTGGAGCAAATTTCTTTTCTAAGATAGATGTGAAAAGTGGATATCACCAGATCAGGATGAGAGAAGGTGATGAATGGAAAACAACCTTTAAGATGAATGAAGGCCTGTATGAGTGGCTAGTTATGCCATTTGGCTTAACGAATGCCCCGAGCACTCTTATGAGGCTGATGAATGAAATCCTAAAAGATTTCATTGGCAAGTTCGTGGTTGTATATCTGGACAATATACTGATCTTTAGCAAGACTAAAGAGGAGCATTTGAGACACCTAACGCTAGTAATGAGGAGGCTACAGCAGGAGAGGTTGTTGATCAATTTGAAGAAATCCTCTTTTATGAAGACAAAACTCATTTATTTGGGTTTCGTGATCTCTTCGAATGAACTGAAGATGGATCTAGAGAAGGTGAAAGCGATCAGAGAATGGTCGTCACCAAGGAGCATGTTCGAGGTAAGGATCTTTCATGGTTTAACAAGTTTCTACAGAAAGTTCATTAGAGACTTCAGTGGAATTTGTGCACCAATGATGGATACAGTGAAGAAGCGGCACAAGTATTTTAAATGGACAGAGGAGGTTGAAAAGAGCTTCAATATACTAAAGAAGAAGATAACAGAACGACCAATTCTGGTCTTGCCGAATTTCGAAAAGACATTCCAGATAAGATGTGACACAAGTGGAGTTGCAATAGGAGCAGTTATGAGTCAGGACAATCGACCTGTTGCCTATTTCAGCAAGAAGCTAGATGAGACTAAGAGGAAATACTCCACATATGACAAGGAGTTCTATGCCATAATTCAAGCATTGAAGAAATGGAGGCATTATCTTGTCCCGCAAGAGTTTGTCTTGTATAGCGATAACCAAGCTTTACAATTCATAACCCGACAAGAAAAACTAAATCAGAGACATGCGAAATGGGTTGAATTTATACAAAATTTTACTTTTGTCATAAAACATATTGCTGGGAATACTAACAAGGTTGTTGATGCATTAAGCAGGATATGTTTAATTCTGCAGGAATTCCAGGTGAAGACCTTGGGGTTTGAACACCTTAAGGATATGTATTGTGATGATACAGATTTCAAAGAGGCCTACGAAGCATTTACAAGTTCTGTACAGAGAGATAGAAGTCAGTGGACAGAGTATATGGTTCAGGAAGGATTGTTGTTCAGAGGAAATCAATTGTGCATACCAAGATGCTCAATGAGGGACAATCTTCTGAAGGAGAAGCATAGTGGAGGATTGGTTGGACACTTCGGCCATGATAAAACGTTTGCACAGTTGAGCAGCTTGTACTATTGGCCAGGTATGAGAACAGATGTAGAATCTTCCAACATGCAAAGGGGAAAAGACAGAACACTTGATTGTATCAACCATTGCCAATACCAGAGAGGCCTTGGGATGCAATAAGCATGGATTTTGTGTTGGGATTGCCAAGAACACAAACAGGATTTGACTCCATATTTGTGGTGGTGGATAGATTTTCAAAGATGGCACATTTCATCCCATGCCAGAAGACCAGTGATGCAACACATGTTGCAAATCTGTTTTTCAGAGAAGTTGTGACACTTCACGACCTACCCCAGGAGCATTGTCTCAGACAGAGACACAAAATTTGTTGGTCACTTTTGGAGGACGTTGTGGAAGAAGATGGGAACAGATTTTTCCTTCAGCTCAGCTTATCACCCTCAGACAGATGGGCAGACTGAGGTGGTAAATAGAAGTTTGGGAAACTTATTGAGAAGCCTGGTTATTGAACACCATAACCAGTGGAATCAGATTCTTCCACAAGCAGAATTTGCATACAATGACTCACCAAACAGAAGCACTGGAAGGATCCCATTCCAAATACTCTATGGAATGCAACCCAAGGGAGTGTCTGAGTGAAGGGACTTGGAACAGGGAGAGATCAGAAGCGTTGGAGCAGAGGATTTTGTTGCTGAAATGCAGAGACTCCATAGTCGAATCAAAGAACAATTACAGAGTTCTAATCAAAAATACAAACACAGAGCTGATCAGCATCGCAGGGAACTTCAATTTGAAGTGGGAGATCAGGTTTTAGCACATCTCAGGAAGGAAAGGTTCCCTAGGGGAACATATAACAAGTTGAAGATGAAAAAGATAAGACCCTGTAAGATCTTGAGGAAATTTGATGCAAACGCCTATGAGATCGAACTGCCAGATGGTGTGGGCATTTCACCCATATTCAATGTCTCAGACTTGTATCCTTACAGGAAAGACGACACAGAAGGATCAGAACATCAAGGAAAGATTCAGTGGGAGAAGCAGATGCCTATGGCAGGGAAGCTACAGATAGAGAAAATTCTAGATCAGAGGATTGGTAAAAAGACCAGGAGGAAGACTTATTTTGAGTATCTGGTCAAATGGAAGGGACACCCAATAGAAGATGCCAATTGGGAAAACGAAGCTGCTATCTAGAAGCAGGGAAAATCAGTAGAGGAGCTCATGTACAAGAGTCCATGAATTTTTGTCAAGGGGAGTATGATGCAAGAGCATCGTTGGAAAGCGCACAGAGGTGGGACCACCCAACACATGAGAGTTCTTTCAGAACTTCAACGTGAGCAGTCACAAACGATTTCGGGATCCGCCTCCACACAGCGCCGAAATTCACCTTCGAAGGCACGCTTGAACCGATGTTGGGTTTTCCCTTTGAAGCAAGTTTTTGAAATTGTAAGCAGAGCAGAAGTTTCCACTTCGACTCTGGAATATGACTAGACTCAGATAGCGTAGGATAAGGTTTAGAGTAGGCAAGTAGCAGAAAAAACCCTAGGAACATTTTGAGTTATGTAAAAGTTTGTAAGCCCAATTAGCGGCAGAAGAGAGGAAGGAGAGAAATTGATCTGTGAGAGAACTACGAGTGAGCAGAAAATCTCAATTTTTGGAGCTACTGTAGTTTGTATGTATTATGTAGCCAGTGGGTGCTTATGAATAGAACAGAATGGAAAATTGATCCAAATGTGTTGTGCTTGGACTGTGTGTATTTTCTTTTTCTTTTTTTTTTCTGTTTTATAAACAAGTGAACGTAACTGCGAGATTTTGGCAGTTTCAATTGTTTTTCTCTTCATTGAGAGCTCTGCAAGGTGTGCATTGAGCCAGAGAGAAAACGTCATGAATCTGAGCTATCGAAATCCCTCAAATGCAAGGAGTGTGCGGGAGATCGAAGTCTGAACCAAAGAAAGTTCAGGAGGGATAACGCTTTGGAAAGTGTTATCGGGATCCAGGAACCCATTCCCTAGAAGGAGCGAAGACCGAGTCTTCGCAGACTTAGAGATCCCCTAAGTCGAAATCGAGTAAAAGCTCAGGAGGAAGAACGTCGTCGAGCGTTGGATCGAGGTGGAAATCTCCGCAGACCGTCTGATTGAAGGAAGGAGTGCAGGCTTTAATCCTGTATAAATCCAAGAGGAGAATTCAAAGATCCGAACGAACGGTGTAGAATCCTCGAGGAGGAACACCGAAACCCCGCGGGCCATCGGATCAGGTAGAGCTGCGAGGAGGTTAGCGGTGAGAGTTTCTCGACATTCATTTCGGGACTTCAGGTACCGGGAGGTGGAAGGACAGAGGCTCTTGTCCTTCAGAGCCTCGAATCGCGAAATAGCAAAATCGTGATTCGACGTGAGTCATCGATCACAGGGATTTTCGTGAGCCGTTGATTGAATGCCACAACATTTCGGCGTTTTGGCATTTCGGCTTTTCAGCGACCGGAGGCTCCAAGGAGCAGGGATACCCTTTGTATCCAAATTTCACGAAATGTGAAATCCCAAACGAGAGAGCGTCCGGCCATTTCGGCTTTTCAGCGACCAGAGGTTCTAAGAAGCAAGGACATCCCGCGCATCCTGATTTCGCGAAACGCGAAATCCCAAAAGAACAGGCGCCAGGAATCTCGGCATTTCGGCCACTGGAGGTTCGAAAGGGGAAAGGAAGGGCCCTTACATCGCGAAAAGTCGGTGGCACATTATCGTGGGTCATCATTTCGGCATTCCGGGTACCGGGTACTCGAGAGGCCAGGAGTCTGGAGCTTGGGGTCTCGACTCACAAAACACGAAGACCCGAAAGGCCAAGGGAGGAGCCAGTTGAGGCGTTGTGCCTTTTCGACGTTTCAGAGACCGGAGGTCCAAGAGGACAAGGAACCGAGGAGAATTCGTTCATAGGAGTCCCGAAACCCCGAAAACCCCGAAAGGTATGTCAGGTCAGAATAGAGAGAAGAGCGCCAAGGGGAAAGGGCGCGCGCACAGAGTTTGTTGAAGGCATGTGCCAGAGGAGAAAAGGGGGACCTGTGGATTTGTTCGAAGGGTTCTAGAAAGAGCCCGAAAGAGCTAATTCGGCTCAGAAGAAGAACGATCGAGAGATCAGGAGGTCAATAGACCCTACTGAGGTTGGGGGTCTGCATCATTGGAGCTCTGTGATCTCAACCAAAAAAAATATTTTTGCTTGCTCAAGCTCCTTATCTATGTCTAAAAATTCTTCCACAAAGGGGATAAGAACATCTTGAGATTCTTTGTAATAATTCACTTGATTTCTAAGGAAATCAAGTTCCTTTTTCATGCCCTCAAATTCATTTTCATTCTCCCTAGCTTTGTCAATAGTAGCCTAAGATATAGCTACTCCAACAGATAACAATTCACTCATGTTTCCCCTTTTTGTATCCAACATGAGTTCATCAATAATGCATATTATAGAACTGTCGATGTTAATTTTTTGCCTCCTCTACATTCTCTTCACAATGGCATGTCGACGTCAATCATAGGCAATGGATAAGTCTACAACTTCATCTACAAGCTCGAAGATAGGCTAATCACCCAAGGATGGAATTTTTTCCAAATTTCCTATAGTGTGAAAGTACTCCATCTCAAGTTACTTGCATTTATCAGTTACCTAAGATCCTACAAACCCTTTACCTTGATATACTTCTTGTGTCTCTTCTGGTTCTTTATCTTTTCCTTGGTCAGCTATCTATGTCTCATGATCATTTTTGCCTTGATCAACTACCCATGTCTTTGATGGTTTCTCACCTTCATCAATTGCTTATGTCTTCTCTGGTTCTTCATCTTGACCTACTGCCTCATCTTTTGCCTTATTAGTACCCTCCTCTTCTACCTAGGTTCTTGATTTGAGTACAACTTCTTCCTTTTCTTTAGTTAGATCAATAATATTTGCAGGAGTTCCTGCAAGTTGGATCCTTATTGTTGGTCTAAGGCTTTCTTGTCGGACATTTATTTCTGGAATAACTCTTCTTGGATCCTTTTATCCTCTTTTTCTTGTTGATGCCTTTTTTCCTCAGTAACTCGATTTTGATCTTCTTCTCTTATTCTTTTTTCTTCTATTTATTTCTCGTGTTTCTCTTTCGACTCTCTCTTTCTTCGCTCAACTTCAACAACTCTTTTTTTGTTTTATATTTCTTCCCGAGCAACATCTTCTTCTCATATTCAATAATTTTTCCTCTATTTTTCACTGAAGTTCCTACTCCTAATGCAATCTAGCCTTTCCCTCCTCAATGGCTTGTTGTTCTACTTCTTCCTTCAACCTAATTTCTTCTTGTATTTTTGCTTCTTCAACTACCTTGTTAGAGACTACACCATGATTTATCTCCGACATTTGTTCATCTAAAGACATGATTTTGAAAATAGTTATATGAGGGTTACTTCTTCTTTCCAACACCTCATTCCAGCTTTGGGAATTTTTAGTGAATGCTTCCTCCTCCCATCTCTCATCAATTTATGGCCAGCTATAGGACACATGTTCAACATGTTGCAAAACTAGTCCTTTGTGATTGTGCCTTCTAAATCTTCCAATTTGGAACCTATATTCCAAATGGTTGGTTCGTTCTTACCTTGCTTGCCTTGTATCCTTGACGAAAAAACAACCTATCTTGAAACCATAAGGGATAGAGATCCTTTTCTTGGATTCCTTTGCTAGAGATGCATTGAACCCTTGAAGGATGGCTTGATAGCATATTTTTCCCATAACCAATATATGAGGGAAATACTTTGGCAATAGGTGAGGTGCAATAGTTTCCCCATAAATCATGATGTATGTAAGGTCCTCTTCTAAATTCCAATTACCAATACATGAAACAAGCTCCTTAGCTTGATCAGTCAATATTGGGCCTTCTCTACAAAAAAAAATGAAAAACAACCTAGCCAAGAAAGAATCACATGTGAGGGAATAATACTTTTTGTACTTATTATCCCAAAGCATTTGAAAATACACATGAACTAGAGTTTTTGAAACATGCCAATTTAGATTCAGCTCAAAAATGTGTTCCCAACACATATCACATCTAATAGATATGAGGCCATGTAGAAGGAAGGAAGAACACTTGGCTCCTCAGCTGCCTGTTGGGCCTTTTCAATTTTAGAACTAATCTAATTGGACAAAATGGCTACCCAATTGAAATATTTTCCCATGGTGGCCACTATGTGAGCTAGTGGGATCCATGCATCAGTAAAATGGGAACAATCCTTTTCTTTACAAAGTTGACACAATAGAACAATGATATAAATGTATGGGTTCTCTTAATCCTGTAATGTTGTACCATCCAGAAGTCTTGTGGAATAATTCCATATCTTCCTTTCACCAACTAGTCATTATCTTCCCTAAGTCTCGATGGCCATAGAAACATTTTACAAAGGTATTGCGAAGGAGTACTTATTTTGTTGGAAACTTGTAATATGTGTCTACTTCTGGGGTTAGAAAACCCCCCGTGTAATTACCCTTATTGTCACTAACCACACAATTCTTAGAATTAGTGTGACTGATGATCCATTCGATTGCTTTTGCACATGGAAAAACGAGTGCTTTGGCTGCAATAACATGTAGGTGAGATCCCCTTATATGTTTCGATGAGTTTCAAAAACCATGCTTTTCCCTTTTGAAATCTAATGAACAACTAGAAAAACACGTCAATGCAAACGTCAATTGGTTGGAACCCATTGTTGTATGTTTGGTGGATTCCAAAAAACGTAATGCAACCTATCGACGTTTTCTAGAAAACCTACCTATTTCTCTATCAGTGATCTCCGCGTGTTGGGAAAGCTTCTTTTCGGCGCTTTCCAAAAAAACTCATATCATCATGTTAAAGAAAAATTAACTTTTTCATCAATGCTTGCCAAAAATGTGTTTCCACGAGTTCAAGAAAAGTGCTATCGGCGAGTTCTAAAAAGGTATTTTTGTATTTATGGCACTTCAGACTAAACTACCCATATGTTAATCTATTGGTGGTCTCCTAAAAAGATGTTAATCTTTCAACGCTTGGGGAAGACATTTTGTCGAACCTTTATGCGCTCGTGGAAAAATGTTTTTCCATCGATGCTTCCAAGAAAAGTGTTTTCGACGAGTTCAAAAAACGTATTTTTGACCTCTTTTCGACTGTCCAAAAAAAAGTCCCTTTTCATGAGAGTGTTTTCACTAAAACATGTATTCTTTATCATTCTCCAAAATGCTTTCCTTTGCATCAATGACCTACTAAATGGTTTGTCCATTAATTTTTAGAGTATTATATACTTTGTTGATCTCATTTTTATCATTCAAAACTTGTTTATTTTTTGGGCTTTCTTTATATCAAAACACTTGCTAACCTATATGAGATGCGAAAAAAATCAATAAACTCAAAACATATGAAATCTCTTTGCTAAAAACATCAAAGAAAAGTTGGTACCCAAAAATTTAGGATTTTATTGTGTGTTATGTATTCAACAAATGGCGTTTCACTCGACGAAACCAACATCTCTACCTATACCTTCGATCAAGACCAACAAATTTCAAGCAATCTAGAATTGGAACAATAACAAAAAAACAAAAACCATCAATGGATCCTTTTATACGCAATTTTTAGAAATCATTTTCCACCTTGTCATAGAGATTTGATGTTGACCAGCCATAACAAATAATTCCTTTTGATCATTGATCTCCATTTTGAGTAAGAAACCAAGTTGAATCCAACTTCTAATATCAGGGTATTGTTTCTATGGTAATGTTTGGGTAGTCCCTATCATCCTTGTGGAGATGCTCCACTACCAACGACTGTCCATTGCCTCAACGGAGTCACCCCGAAATCACAAACCTTGCTCCGTCATCAGCAAGCATCCATATGCCCAATGGATATGTCTACATTTTCTCATTAATAAACATGCTCTACAAAGTTCTTTCTCCTAATCTCTCTTTCTTTTAAAATAATAATTTATTCAAAGAGGAACATGTGAATAATCATTGAATTTATGAGGGTGATACCTATTAATGAAGAGATGAATTGGGCTCCTAGGATTTAAAGCTTACCCATTCTAGAAGAAGCAAGACATTCATCAGTTTCCCTTCATCATCTAGATCATGATTTCTAGAGTATACGACTTTTTCAATCTTTTCACATTTGATAATAGTTATTACCACAATTGGCAAAGCATTATATTTTCTCAAAATCACACATAAAAGAAGCAATAATACTTTATGACTCCTAATCATGCTCATTGTCAACTCACTTTACTTTTGATATTTGAAACAATTAAGGTGTTTAGTTGAGAAGTA
>ML854327.1:29104-52003 GCA_009831015.1 Picea engelmannii | reverse complement strand
CCTTCTAAGGTGTGTACAAAATGATGAGGCCATTCCTTTTGGGGTGTCATCTTCCACAACGCTCTGCACTTCTCCAAGTGCTTTGTTGGTGCCCCCTGTCCAACGTACTTATGCTACTTGTTTATTTTTTGTTCTGCTTCGAACCTTATGCGTAGTAACCACTTACATTGGTACCAATCTATAATTGTTTCTTTGTGTGCACCCCACCATCTTGCAGGTGTGGCCTTGAGTGCTATGTCGAGTGCTAAGAGTCTCTGATTTTCTAACACTTCATCCTCGTACTGTGCCAAGAATACTTCTAGATAATTCACTCCATAGAAAATGGGTGGTTCCCTTATCTCTGTGCCTACCCATCTTACTGCGCAGTCTATTCTAGCGCACCTTCTTATGGAAATTTCATGTAGATTTTGTTGTTAGTTATCTAAACCTGTATTTGAGTCTCTCACACATAAAGTAATGCTCGGCCAACTGATTATCCCGTTTGTAGTTGGGTTTACGTAATCCTCATTGTGCATAGTTGTTCTGTACAACTGGATGATTTCCTCTAAGTCTAAGAAAGAGGTTTCTACAAACCTTTCCCCTTCTGATGGGTCCAATGGTACAATGCCCATGTATTCTCCTAACTCAAATGTCATTTTTCATGTTTTTAAATTGATTATTGTCTGGTTATCAAACACCCAATCCAAGACAAGAAATCCTAGATATGGTGTTGTTCCATCCACTATTTCAATCACTTTGAAGTATTCTTTAGTGTGCGCTCCATTTAAGTCTATTGTTACTCCTTTCAGTCTACCAATTGACAAAACTCTATGTTGGTTTGCTAGTTTCAGTTGAACAGGTGAATATCTCAATGTGGGATCTCCCACACATTTCCATGTCTTCTTTGGTAGTACATGACTTTAGATCTTAGATCTAGTATGATATATCCCATGTTGAAATATCTGATGTTGGCATTCATCTTGAACTCCCTACTTGTTCATCTCCTTTTATGTAGGTGAATGACTATTTTTTGTTCTAGTTTTCCTTCTATCTCTATGCTACATTTTTCTAATGTATTTTGGAGTATTTTAACAGAGGGTGGGTCAATAAATAGTTTTAGACATGATTGCAAAAATCCTTTGATAGTGTTTACTTGTCCCAAGGGATTCATTTCTTTGGTATGATCCAAAAATGGAGGCATCTCAGACTCTAGTGATTCCTTGCTCTGTTGCACAGTTGAAGTCGACGCGGTGTCTTCCTTCACGAATTATTTTCTAGCTTGCTAAAATATTTCCTTCTCGTTCTACGCGTCGAACTGTCTCCTTGGTTTGGCATTCTTTTTCACCCACTGGTGTTGTACTGGCTCTTGTTGGATTATGTCGCTTCCTGTTTTGGCTCCTCTGCGCATAACTATGTTGATGTTTCATCCTTCCTCCCTTGCTTTGGCTGAAATCCATTGAACGTTCTTGTTGTTTTGATTCCTCTTTTCCTAGATCTTCCTTAGTAATGTAGGACATTCTTCTGTGTCATGATCTGATGCATGAAAATACATACAAGTTTTCGGTGGGAGTGGACATTCTCTTGCATAGTGTCTCGGTTGTTGACAATTATGACATACCACTAGTCCTGTACCTCTTCCAAAGCCTCCTCTTGCTATTCCTACAGCTCGATCTCCTCTTGGTGTGTTATACTGAGGTTCCTGATTGTACTGTGCGATATTGTACTGAGGTTGCATTGTGTTGCACTATGGTTGTGTGGTATTATAGGGTTGTTGCGCAGTATTATACTATTTCTGCACAATGTTATATGGGGTTGGAACTTGATTAAATTGTTTTGCGGCTTGTCTAGTCATCATTTCTGCCTGCACCTTATATGCATTTGATGTCCTCTCTATCATAAAATCCATATTTCTACAATCTTTGTCGTCATGGCCCAATGACTTGCAAAAGTTGCAATATGAACTCTTTGGGACTGTATGGTATTTCTGCATCATTGGGAAATGATATGGATCGTGGCCCAATTTCTTACAGATTTCACACCATAGTCCTTCTGTTGGTAATGGATTTGGCATTCCTACTGCTATATACTGCGTGAATGTTGGACATTCATTCTTGTGGTGTCCTTCTGTCTTGCATGTGGTACACCAAACAACTTCTTGTTTGTCCTTACTTTTGTTTTGGTTTAGTTGGCACGTTAAGTTCTTCAAATCCTCCTTTAGTTCCTCGATGGCTAGATCCATTTGCTAATATTGGTTTTCTTCGAGTTGCAAGGCTGCCTGCAGAGCCTCTACCTGTGTCTAAAAATTTTGTCGTCGAAATGGGTATTTTAAGTGTGGTAGAAGTGAATTGACGAACATGTGTCTATGTTGCATATCAATCATGAGGTATTTCAACTTTCCTTTCAATCACTTGAATCTCTGGTCAATCTCCAATACTAATTCTTATGGTTTTTGTCTATTTTCTATCATCATGTTCATGTATTGATCTTCTGAACTTGGCTTCTGGAACTCATTTATCAACAATTTCTTGATGTCCACAATTGTTCTAGTTGTCCCTAGTGGATGTTTTGTAGCTAGACTCATATACCAATCCAGTGGGCGATCCCTTAGTGTAATCGCTAGCTATGCAAGTTTAGTATCTTCGTATATGATATGTTTTTCTTCCCAAATCTTTTCACAGATAAACAAATGTTTTTCTGGGTCCTTTGATGCTTCTCCTTTGAATTATGGTAACCTAATGGTGGGATCGTGTCCTGCCATCCTGAATGCTGAACTACTACCTCTGTGTGGTGTAGATACTTGACTAGTGCTTCCTAAACTGTCTCCTCCAGTTGTTGTTCCCTACGTAGATGTACTTCCTGTTGTCTTTCTTTTCCTGAAATTCGGTTGTCTAAACAGTGGTGTTATCTTTGGTGTATTAGTCGCACATGGGTTTATGGGTTCCAAACTGAAATTAATATGGATAGGATTGTTGCCTTCTCTTCCCACTCTTGGACCTCTCCTCTTCCTCTCATATGTTGCGTGCAATATTTTCTCAATCTTCTCCACAGCCCAAAGATCCCCTACCTCTTCTTCATCATCCACTAAGCCTTCCCTCGCGACTACGACTCTCTTCTTTGTATTCACCTTGTATTGGTAGGGTAATCCATTGCACATCTTTCCAGCTGTCGCCATAATCCGCTTGATATGGTATTCATCAATCATGATTGGGTCCCAGGGGTCCTCCTTCTTTCCCTTATCCATTCCTCCTTCCATTTCTCCTCTTTATGTCAGTGCTTCCCCCCTTCCCCCATGCACGTAGGGAAGTTTAGTTGGCTGACTCCATTTTCATTACCCCTTTGTTGTATAATAGTATCTTAATATAAGTATACAATGATATAATATACCTTCCTTGAGGCCCATGTAGAAAATCTTGTTCCACTGCATTGTACGACTTTGCTATATCTACTGCAAACTTTGTTATAAATCCTACTACAATAATGTTGAGCCAAAAATCTACTATGCGGGTGAATTTGTTGTTCACCTGCTGCAACTTATCAATCTGTACTAAGGTCCACTCTAACTGTCAGATCTGGTTCATTGCATGGTTATCCTTCAACCTTAATATCCACTACTGCAATAAGTGTGGAAAATAATAGAAAAAGACTTCGTGCAAAATTAGTAAACACAAATTTCTCAAGATACTTGTGTGGTGTTACTCTAGGGTTTTTGTTATCTTTCTGCACAAACTCCATCTCTTTTTTCTTCAACCAAATTTTGATCTCTACTTTTGTGGGATTCCGGTCTCAACATCCCCTTCTAGAGACTCATTCTTTTCACCTTCTTTTCGTCTGATTCAGTATTCTTTTGACCCACCTTCCACAGATCTTACAAATCCCATATACTCAATCCAACATTGTGGAAACCAACGACAACATAACCATTTTTTGGTTTATATTTATTTATATGAGTTTATATCTTTAATACGCTTGACCCAGGGTTCATGTCTATTGGAGTTCCAAAAAAAACTCTAAAACTATTGGCCCTCCTGGTAAACCAGAAAGCGACACAATGCACAGAGTGCACTACGTAGTCTCACCCAAGATAGTTCTAATGGTTGATTGCAGTACTCAAGTGTCTACAGTCTAGGATTGAGTAGAGATATAAGAAGTGTGCGCTGAGAGTTCTATTTTAACTTATTAGCACAATAAACTTCCATTCACGATTATGAAAGGAATATAATATACTCATCTATTCAACATATCAACGACTACTTTTAAAACAGTAAGAAGCACATGCATTCCATCACATAACACAGGTTTTACCGTGGTTCACCCCCTCCTGGGCTACGTCCACAAAGATCTGTCTCTTAATCTCTTTTATTATGGCGGTTCCAAACTACAATGTCGCACATGTTACAACTCTTCTCAATTGGGTCGAGATCTACTATGACGTGGACTAGGTCGCACCAGGCTCCTCGGCCTGCAGCCTAACCCTCAATATCCACCCTTTTTACTCCTCTCCATCTCAATGACTTACAAAATTAAGTCGTGTAGCAAAATATTACAACAAGCTATCAAAACAGGACTCCTCCTTTAGACTCTCTATATCCCGTCTGACTCTGGTCTCTCCTCCTTTACTATGAGACCTAGGTATCTATATTTACATGTTTCTTTCTCACCAGCCATTACAATGTATTGCAAAAACCCTAACCCTAACGCTGTTAGGTCTTCCATGTATGTGTGCATGCTGCTCTTCCTTCCAACTGTCACTTTAATCGTGCATGACTTCCTTCCCAAAATATCCTTTCTTTTTTCTTTGGCCTGCTTCCAACAACAACTGTCCGTATACAGTTTCAATCGACTACTATTTACATGCCCTTCCATGGTTTCCCCATTCAATTTATCCAACTGAAAAACACTTTCTTCTATCACAAATTTTATCACATATGGACCCAACCATTGCATTTGGAACTTTCCACGGTGCTGCAAAAATTTACTTTCATAGAGAAAAACTAAGTCTCCCATCTGGAACTTTTTCTATTTAATATGTCTATCATTTCATGTCTTTTCTCCCGCCTTCTAAACTTGTTGATTAAATCCTGCAACAAATAGGTCTTCCTCTAGTTCCACTAACTCTGATAGTATTTTCTCTATTGTGCCAGAATATGTAAGCTATGTTAGCATGAAAATGCATAGGTTCAACACAATTAATTCCATGGGCATAACTACTTCCTAGCCACATACTAATCGGAATGGTGTATGTCCTATCAACTTCTTACATGTAGTCTAATATTCCCATAGTAATGTAGGAATCCTCAAATACTAATCATCTTGATTTACATTACATATCTTCATCAACGCATGCTCCAAGATCTTGTTAAATGCTTCCACTGTTTCGTTCACCTAAGGATGATAAGGTGTGCTCTTCTAGTGTTGAATCTGAAATTATTATGTCAAAGAAATAATCGTTTTATTCAAGAAATGGGTCCCGTGATAATTCATAAGGATTATCATACATCCAAACCTTGTAACAACATTATCAAAGAGAAATTGTGCAATAGTATTTGTGCTGCAATATCTGATAGGTTCTACTTCAACCCATCAGGTCAAATAATCTATCGCAGTGATTATATATCTTGCTCTTGAACTTTTTACTGGTGGGTTGATCAATCCAATGAAATAAACTACCCATTTGTCAAAATCTTGCAACGTAACTTGTGATATTAAAGGAATCACATCTCTTCTAGAAGGCTTCCCAACTCACTGACAGACATCATAGGTTTGAGAGAACTCCTTAACATCCTTATGAAGGGTGGGCCACCAAAGTCCTGTGCACAAAATCTTTTTATTCGTCACTTTCCCTGCATAGTGCCCTCCCACAACTCCTTCATGTGCCTTTGAAAATATCTTGGGCCTTTCATGCTCCAATACACATCGCCAAAGAGTATTGTCTATGCCTAACTTATAAAAATTCCCCGCTATAAGCTAATAATATGTTGCATTTACTACTAACTGTTTCTTCTGCGCAATTGTAAAATTGGGTGGGGCTACTCATGTTCTCATGAAATGGACAATATATTTGAAATAATCATCGACCATCTATACTACAAATAAGTGCACATATGGTAGACTGTCATCCAAATTTCTTGCATCTTCCCCTGTTAGTATGCGTGACAAATAATCAGGTCATGTGTTCAATTTCCATGGCTTCACAATCACTTCAAATTCATACTCCTAAAATAGTAATATCCATCTATATATCTTCACCCCTAGCACTGGATTATTGACTAAGTATCTCAACACAGAATGATCCATATACATCTTAAAATGTGATCCTGGTAGATAATGCCTAAAATTATATAGTTCATACACCATTTTCAATCCTTCACGCTCTGTAGTAGTATAATTTTGTTCAATAATCGACAAATTTATGCTAGAAAATGCAATTGAATGATCCAAACCTCCTTCCCCTAGCTGAACTAGAAGTGCGCCTAACGCTATAGATTATGCATCTACATGGACATGTATTTCCTTCTTCCAATCTAGAAATACTAAACTCAGCATGGTAACCAATTTCTTATTCAAGCAAACTTTGTTGACATTCCTTGTTCCATTGAAAGCTAACCTCCTTCTTCAACAATTTTTCCAATGGGGTTGTGACCTCCGCATATCCCCTAATAAAATTTTTCTAGTACCTCGTATGACCCAATGTTTCCTACATTTGTCACATTGAAGCAGGTGGTGGAAAATCAACAATAACAAGAATCTTTGTAGGATTAACCAAGAGTCCTTTTTTTCATACTACATGACCCAATAGGATACCAAATTGTGCACAAAAAATGCACTTCTTCAAGTTCAATTAAATCTGGAAGTGTCTACATTTTTCCAACATCAAGCACATAGTTTCAATATGGTATTTTAACAAATTGAACATTGTCCAATCATCCAAATATACTTCTAGGAATTTATGAATAAACTCTTTAAAATATACGACAACCACTTGGAAAAATGTTTTTGGCACATTTTTCAATCCAAAATGCATGACTGTATACTGGTAACATCCCCATTCCATTGCAAATGTTGTCTTTTTCCTATATTCATATGCAATCTTAATCCTATGATACCTAGAGAATCCATCAGTAAATGAGTAATCTTCTAGTCCTCCTACATTCTCCAAAACTTCATTTGTAAATGGTGTAGGAAATGGGTCATGTAAGAAAGCATCGTTCAATTTCTGTAGATCCACATAAATTTTTATTCCACCTTTTTTCTTACCTGAATCACCATCAGGCTGATCCATTCTGACTCTGTGATAGGTTCAATAATCCCAGCTTCCAACATCCTATCTATTTCTACTTTCACTTTCTGATTATATATTGGGTTCAATCGATGCAGTCTTTTATTCACTGGATTGGCATCCACCTTCAAAGGAATATTCATTTCCCCTAGCTCCCAAAAAATCCCTTTCATTTATGAGAATGTAGTCGAAAAAATATCCTAGTATTCATGCAATAAACCAACAATCTTCTGGACAATTTCTCCATACTAGTAATATCCAATGTTTGTGAACTTGGGAATATCCTTTGTACCAATATTCACCTTGCATGTTTTCAATGGCTTTTCATACTTGACAGATTTAATCTCGTGACTGTCTACTGCACACTCTCTGGTTTTTGGTATTTGTAAATTTCTTGGGTATTCATCCTCCTGCTCTTCTCTAGCAACACTATAGCATTCCAAAACCTCTTGGACAATCACATAATATCTTGGCGCACTACCTAATGGTATTGGTATATTCAAGTCTTCTAATGTAAATATCTTGTTCTTAATAACCTTCAGAGTTGTGTCTACCGAAGGAGTATCGACTTCAAACTTGAAATTTACCTTAAAGTTGTGAGTCAATGTTTCCCAATTTGTTATTCCTGTCCATACTTCCATTTATAAATACCAGTTCTTCATGACTGTGTCCAAAGTGTGGGAAAACAAGTGCATCCATTCCTGCTTAGGTACTGAGATCCATGTCACAGTGCATTGTGTAATATGATCTATAGGAAAAATCAAATCAATATACTTCTACGTGTAATATTCAATTTCTGTCCTGAACCTGACTTGTAACATCCTTCTACATCGTTTCCAATTCTCTATCCTATCCTTATGAATAGCCCACCACCTTGCAAGAGTCTCTTTTAGCACGATATCTAAAGCTAAAAATATTTGTTGATCTGGCATCTGCAATTCAAATTCTTTAACAAAAAGATCTACATCTTTTAGTCCATCATACTTTGAAGGATCACATACCTCAACTCTAGTCCAGTGCAATGTGTAGGTAATACGAGCACATCTCCTTGTAGATACTTCATGTAACCTCTCTTTCCAATGTTCCATGGATTCTTTTGAATCTGATATGAAAGAACTAATACTTCACCAACTGAGTACACCCTCAAAAATAGGATTAATATAGTCATCCATCCTCGTGGTCACATTGTAAAGGTTATCTAGATATTTTCCCCTTGTTTGTTTCACATATCACCTTCCTTCTGTGGGATCCAATGGCCCAGTAACTCTCAAGTATGCCACTTCAAATACCATTTGCCTCTTTTTTAGATCAATAATGGTTTGGTTATCAAAATCCCAATCGATTCCAAGTAATGTTGGATAAGGTTTGCTACCATCCACTATCTCTATTACTTTAAAATTTGTTGTGCTTCTCACTCCATTGATGTTAACATTCATCCCTATCAATATTCCAATCGAGACAATCTTGTGTTGATTTTCTAGCCTCAACAATGGCTCAGTAGCTCTCAAGTATGCCACTTCAAAGATCATTTGCCTCTTTTTTAGATCAATAATGGTCTAGTTATCAAAATCCCAATCGATTCCAAGTAACACTAGATAAGGTTTACTACCATCCACTATCTCTATTAGTTTAAAACAAATTGTGCTTCTCACTCCATCAATGTTAACATTCATCCCTGTCAATCTTCCAATCGAGACAATGTTTTGTTGATTTGCTAGCCTCAATTGAATAGGTGACCAAATCAACTTTGGTTTTCCCATCATTTCCCATGTCTTTTTCATAATGATGTTCACATCAGATCCCAGATCCCAGATAATATTATCCATATCAAAGTTTCCTACCTGTGCATTAATTTGAAATTCTCTATTCTTTTTTTTCTTGCATTGTAATTGGTTAACTACTCGATGTGTACTAGGTACTTCTTTATATTTCACACATTGGTCGATCATCCAATGCAGTGCGTTCAATGCAGTTTCATTCTTCATTAGTTCTAAACAACTCTTTAAGAAACATTTGATAGTACTTACCTTCTGAATTTTCCTTTCTGTCATCAAGTGGTCGTAGGATGGAGGCATGTCATACGCAGGTTGTGTGGTCAATGATAACCATTCTATTTCTAGTAGTTCCTTCCTTTATTTCTTGTATGTGTCTCTCTCTTTTTGAGGATCAACTTTGGAGGAGGTTCTTCTACGTTCCTGACCCACTGGTTGGTCCAAATTCCTCGTTACATTTCATCAGCTCCCGTTCTTTCCCCTGTGTGTGTAACTATTGCTACCATTCGTCGATTGTCATTCTCTTATGCCACTATCATCTAAACATTGTGGTTCATATTTTCTTTCCACTTCGTGATCAACTGTAGACAGTCTTCCATCACATGATCTAGTTTTCTACAATATGTGCACATTGTACAAGGATTATGACAATCTTGTGCTAAATTCCCAGGTCGGTTACAATTATGACATATAATTGGTTCTCTTCCCTTGATGAATCCTCCTCTTCCCATACCTATGAATCCTCCTCTTCCTCCTTGATTGTAGCCTCTCAAAGTATTATATTTTTGCACTCCTCCTTCTGATCCATATTCCCCTTGAAATATGTATGCATCTGCGATGTGTTCTCTCATGAGATTGAGTGTATGACATTCCTTTTCATCATGTCCCACATACTTACAGAAATTAAAAAATAATTTCTTGGCAATGCTCTTATATTTCTGCATCAAAGGACACACAATAAGGTGATGACCCATTGTTCTGCATATCTCACAATATACTCCTCCTCTTGGTGCGAAGGGTTTCGGGGCTCCTGTAGCCAAATATTATTTAAAGGCTAGACACTCATTCTTATGATGACCTTCCTTTCTGCATGTTGTACACCAACATTATTTGTGCTTTTCTTTTCCTTTAGCAAGTTCCTACAATTGAATTGTCAATGTTGCCAACTACGACTGAACTTGAGCCATGATTGTGCCATTTTCTCCTATAGGGGATGCTTCCAATTTCATGGTTATCTTTAGTGCTTCATACTACGACATAATATTATACTGCATCAAGGGGCATAATATATGTGGTAACAATACTGCAATGTAAAGTTCCCTATGTTGCTCATCTGGAATTTGGAAGGTCAATTGATCCATCAATATCTTGAATCTATGATCAAAATCCCATAATGATTCATTCTGCAACTTCTTGATCTCTTTAATTTTTATTAGATACTGCGACTCAGAATTTAGTTTATGGAATTCTTTTAATAAGGTTTTCCTAATGTATTCCAAGGTTATATTGTGTCCCTTAGGTGTAGTGGACCGATACTTCATATACCATAGTAATGCACGGTCTTTGAATGTCGTCACTAACTGCACGATATTCACATCATCATCCTGGATTTTCTTCATGGTCCATATTTCTTCACACACAAATAAGTGTTGTTTTGGATCTTCTATTCATGCTCTATGGAAGACAGACATTCTTGATACAGGATCTACCCCTGCCATTGTATATTGTGTAGTATTCTTCTTTAGTGTCACCAACTAATTCTGGGTTGTCACACTACTTCCACTACTCTGAATACCTTTACTACTATCCTTGCTTCCCTCACTAAGTACAAGTGTTCATGAAAAAGTTTCATATCTCAGAGATGTACACAGGGTCGTGGGTTCAACGTAGAGTCTGTCCTGAGTAGGGTTACTGGGATGTGATGGATCTCCTTATGTTGGACTGAGATGACAATCCTTTTCCTTTTCCTCTATGCGCAATATTCCTTCGATCTAGGGCACTACGCCAATGTCTCTTTCCTCAACCTAATTGTTTTTCTCTTCTTTATCAACCACATTCCTCTTCCTACTGTACTGAAATATTTTCCCACTACACAATACTCCAATATCTTCTTTTTTCACTCACTCTTCTCCTCTTATCATTCTCAGTCCATTTGTTCCTTATTTATTCCTTCATACATCCCTCTTCTCCACATTCGTATATTATCCCTTGGTCATCTTGTTGGGGCTCAAAAATGTCCTATTCTCATCCACCTTTCCCTTCATCATTCTTCACATTTCATCGCCCCATTAACCTTTCACGATATCATTTCCATTAATATACTTGGGTTTCACCTTATTGTTCTCCACTTTATTCATTTTATGATTTAAAAGGAATTTGTGATTAAAAGTTATAAAATCAACATGTTTTCATATATATCTCAAATATGTGTGAGCTTTGTAATGTGTAGGAATATGTGAAGGATTAATTCAAAGGACTTCTCGAATACTTCCTCCACCATTTCAATATTTGAGGAGATAATTCAAGCCCATTCCAAGAATAAGATCATGGAGATTTGGTTGGAATATCTTATCTAAGATATATGAGAGATATGTGTGAGGATTTAAAGGGATCATATTTTGTAATAATGGGAAATAGGTTGAGAGAAAAGTGGATCTGTAATAATGAGATGATTATCTTATCTTCAAGGCTCTCATGTATAAAAGAGAGTGCTCTCTCTTCATGAGGATTCAAGTAGAAGAGGAATTAGATTATTCAATTAGGAGCAATTAGAATTCAATTAGTTGCAAATAGAGAATTAGAGTAGTCATTAGGATTCAAAAGAGAAAGGGATTCTTAGCTTTGATTCATGGTTTTGGTTTTCATGCTTTCATTGCTATGTGATGAAGATTGATTTGGTTATTTTAATATAAGATTGATTCATTAGAGTGAGCTCACATATATTGTTGTGTCATTCAACTCTTCACTTGTTGTATTTGTTTTTCCTTCATGTAGTTCTCCATTTCTAGATTAATTTCATTTACGCAATTTCCCATTCCTAGATTAATTTCATTTACGCAACTAGATTAATTCAATTTCAGTCGTGTGTTAGATTAATGATTCAATTTCAATCATAGCTTAAACATTAGATTAGATTAGTCTCGCTTCAATCTTGCATATACTTTGTGTGTTCTTTGTCAGTTTATGAGCCTCGGGTTGACAAATTAGATAGTTGGGTAAATACTACAATGCAATTAATTCAACATTAGTTCGGCCCAATGTAACGATTGTTGTTCCTTTTGCAAGTCGTGTTGTTCCTTTGAATAGAACAATTGTTGTTCCCTTTACGATTTATATTCCTTTACAGGTGTTGCATCTCTGGAGACTGGGTATTGAAAATGGAAGGTAAGAACCTATGTAGGCGACAAGTAAAATGCTTGTGCCAGTGCCTACCTTTGGTTGATGCATAGAGGTTGTTTTTAGGACATCTTTAGATCCCAACACATACCCCAGTCCCCCTATGCATGAGAAGGTGCCTAACTACTAGGGTGATCGGATTCCAACTTCATAACCCCCTTGTCACAGAACAACATCTTGATCCAAGTAGACAATGATTTCAAATATCTTCCACATGGATCCTTAAAGAAATATCTTTCAACAACAATATATGATTGGGTACAATCTATAGAAAACTCGGTAATATAACCCCCCATTACACTATAAAACCATAAATTAATTGTGCATGAGATCTAGTTTCTCATAGTATTAACTTGTTGAATGAAATCATGGATTCAATTCCTCATAACAACATTGTGGAATGTTCTATTATTTTCCGCTAACCTCTATAACCACTCAACCAAGACTATTGGGAAATCAACAAAGAAAATATCATGTAGGTCTGTAAATACATACCTATGTAGCCATGTGTGCACAATACATAAAGAAACAAACACTTCATGACACATAGACACCATATTTAACTCGGTTCACCCAAGATGGATTAAATCCACAATGGTCGACTTCTTACTATATTATTAAGAATCATTCATTACAATATATGCACAATGCACTCATACATCACACCCTTTCCGTTATCCTATCATTCCATCTCTCTATCACTCTTCACTCTTACATATCTCACATAAATTGCATACTTAGCTCTTCTTACTTGCTCACATCTTTTCATTTCTTTCCTCTCCATATACCCCAAAACCCTTACATATTTATACAATTACAATAGGGATCCAAAATGCCTAATGACTTCAATGGTATTCCTTTCTTTGCGTGTTTTGGTCCTGAAATTTCACCAACTGTATTTCCTTCTTCTATGCACATTGTGTAGCTCCCAAAACTGGTCCAAAAATCCTATCCCAACAATTGTTAAACCCACTGAGCCTAGGTACAACATATAAAAAAATCCATACCCACAAGAAAGGGAACCCAAAAGACAAAAATACAATTTCTCACTATGATTAAGGCCCATAGAACCAAGGTGACAAGAACCAAATTCTAACTGAAAGTGCATAAAGTCCAAAAAATGAAACACATGAAGAATATCTAAGAACCATAGCTAGTGTGAAATCATGCATGAGGCATACCCAAAATTTAAATTCAACAAACAATAATTCCAAAAGACCATGCTAAGGATGATTATGATTCTTATCAAGAAGCTTATGGATTGATTGACCTATCTTCTGACTACAATGATTCTTTATCTCTTGTAAAATTCCATTATCCCACCTTTTCTATGATAATTCTTGTCTAGTGGTTGAACTGAAAACCATTCCATAAGTTCAATCATGTGAAGGGGGGTGTGATAGTCTTATTGAATTTATTCACCTCGTATTAAGTTAAATGACTCTGGTGGCATGACATATGGCTCTTTAAGGTGATGGTATGTTCCCTTGAGTGCATGGGTATAAGTTTATGGTATGGATTTATAACTTGAAATTTCATTGATCCTTAGTACCCCCATATTTAATGTGGTTCCCTCATTGGAGATATTGCTTTCTTGGGAATTATGTTCCCTCAATGTTTGAAAAAATGAAACCTTTTGAAAGAAACAAACCTTATTTTGAGAGAAAGTGAGGATAGATGCTAGCTCATTGTTAGCTGGGGTAGATTTCGAAGTCATCAATTTAATGATTTTGCTTGAATAACCAATGAAAATTAGAGATTTGATTCTAGAATTGGTACAAATACACAAACCTTGAAAGAGGGCATAAGCCTCAACTTGGTTATTGGTACAATTCCCTAGACCCCAAGAATAAGTTGTTTCAAATTTTCCTCCAAGATAAAGGATGATCACCCCCCCCGCCCGGCGCACCTAACACCCCTAGATTAGTTTAAAATTGAGAAGGATGAATTTAATAAGGCCACACTTTATGAGAGGCATGAACCTACATAATTTACAAAAACTATTTGTGATTAATATGTAAGTGTATATATACATGATAGAAATGAAATGGTAATCATTTATTTATTGTGGTTAAGAAACCTACGTTGTTGGTTGCTTCTTCACTTCTAGATTCAATGTCATCGATGTAAACACATATCAATTTCACAATGTCAAGGTTAATTTGCTCATAATTCCTATGAATTTATGCCCTAATTAATAAAGATAATATTAAGATATGTTGCATCATTATTATACAAAAACACATCTCAAAATGGTGGTGATTCATGATTCTTTATTAGAATCACTACTAAACTTATATGTACCACTCGTAATGTTTTCTTTAGGTTCCTACAAATCATCATGCTTAAAATTGTATCTTATTATGCATATTTAGTACATTTATGGAAGCGTATGTGTCTATTTTCATATTCGGGGCGAGCATAATTAGATTATACTTTTTTTTTTCCAGTAGAAAATTTCTCAATATATATTAAATATATGTTGTTCTCAAAATAGAGTACTAGTGTGAAAATACATAGTCATATTATGTGTCTTCACCTTACAAACTAACACCCCCCATCAGGTAGTGTTAAATCAAAAGAGTCCAAAAATTACATTACATATAACCTCTCTATGACAGCCCATATAAAGTCCCAAATCTAAAATCCTAGATTTCATCAAGTGAAACAAAATGAAATCAGATACAAAATAAAGCAATAAAATATCCACAAAACCCGGGGCCAGTTAGCTCAGATATAAAGACAAAGTGTGAGTGGGGGCCCTCCTAGCCATTCTGCCATTTGGAATAATGAATCCTTCCTTCCGAGACCAATAGAGATTTCTTCAAGAGTGAATCAACAACCTTGTTTTCTTCCCTATAGATATGTTCAAACTGTGAATCTTTGAATATGGGTATAAGGGAGCTTATCTTCCGCTTCCAACCTGTAAGAGATGTAAAAAAAAAATTCACTTATTGTTTATCCAGTCAATCACAATCTTAGAATCCCCAAGTACCTGAAGCTGAGCAAGATCAAGACTATAGGCTAATGTTAAGGTGGCCCAAGCACCAAGAAGCTTGGCCCTCGTATTCGAACCCAATTCACAGTTGAATGTCCACCTATAGGTAGTGATCTCCCCTATCTTAATAATACCACCAGCACCACTCATAGTGCCATTATTTTGCGACACACCATCAAACCAACCAACAATATCATAATCATAATTCCTAAAAACATATACTTGGAACTGTTGTTATCACTTTTTTTCTTTGGATGGTTTCAAATCAAGATGATCAATAAATAAATTAGCAATCTCAATTCTCTAGTACATTTGTGAAAGTGTACTAGTGTCTATTTTAAATTTTGTTGTGAACATAATTATATTATACTCACAAGAAGAGAGTTACTACTAAGAATATACTTGGGAAACGACAACTTAATTTTTACCTTTAACTTGAAATCTTTCTACATAACAAAATTTGAAAAAATATTAATGCATGTCACGAAATAAAAAGTTGTAATTAAACATGTGTTATTTATAATTGAAATAATAATATAATAATCATTAAATGGTTTTGGTCACAACCAACATCAATAATTCAAAACAAGACGTGAGCAAGGGTTATAAGATATTCAAAGAGATATTGAATTAGGTGGTTAGGGTCAGGGTAAGGTGGTTTTCTCCTAGTCATTTAAGGGTTGGGCCATGTTAATGGTCACTTGACAAGACGTGAGCAAGGGTAATAAGATATTCAAATAGATATTGAACTAGGTGGTTAGCGTTAGGGTAAGGTGGTTTTCTCCTAGTCATTTAAGGGTTGGGCCATGTTAATGGTCACTTGACATTATAGGGATTAGGGGTTATGGGGAACATTGTTATGAATATAATGAAAATTTGGTGAGATTATTTCAAAAAATGGATAAACTTGATTATTTTTTCATCATGAGTTGTTTTAAAATAGTTTATTTTTCAAATTGATCATTTTTTTAATATTTTTTGGCAGGGGTGGTGGGTGTGGGGAGGATCATGATTGATCTTGGAGGGAAAATGAAAACAACCTATCCATGAGGACTAGTAATTTCCTCTAAAAATCAAGTTAAATAGTATGATCTACTTCAAGGTCTACATATGGCTTAGAAAATTGAATTCAATCCTTGATAGTAGTAGGATATTCAAGTATAATTACAAATTAGATGGTGTAAAGGAACTCTTCAGAACACAACAAACTTGAATCTATCCTAGAAAAACATCAACATGAAGTTTGTACCTTTCAAAAGGTTTATTTTTTCGAGGTTTTGCGATAAATCAACCAACAAGTTGACTCTTTAGCAAATGAGGCCACATGTTTAAAAGTGGGGGAGCTAACGGTAAATGGTGTATTAAGTTGCAAAGTTATACCTTAATCAATCAACCATGAATATGGTAAGTACTAATTCATTTATATCACATGTGCCGTACCTATTCCATCCTCATTTCTAGTGCAAGGTTATTATCTCAACAAGACCAAAGCCTCCCCGCCGCATGCTTCAATTCACAACAAAGTGAGATATTGAAGCACCGAGAGGATTTTATACCAAGCAAGGTGGGATTATGAAGATCTTTCTAGGGAAAACGTTCAAGGATTGTGTAAACCAATTTTTTTCAACCACCTTCTACTTGGTAAGAGACATTGTCATTTCCAATATGATAGTTTATTTTCTTGGACTAGTGAATTTTAATTCCATAGGTTGTTTAGATGGGATTCTATAAATATTTCCAATTCAATTTGAGTTGGGCCCCTACTTTTCTGGAATAAAATACCATGGAAATTTTGATTAGTTACATACAAATAGGGTGAATTATTTCTTTGGTTTATTAGAATTTGGATTAAAAAATTTCAAGTCATAGAGTTTGACAATTGTTGGCCCTTGACCAAGTTTTGAGGAACACTTGGTCAAATTTGACTATTTTTGGACTTTGACAGCTTGTCAAAGATGGATTGCCAGGCGAAGCAGATATCACAGGATCTCAGTCCACTTTTGGGCCCTTTTAGTGTTTTGGGTTAATGTAATGGGAAAGGGATGTCGGCTCGTGGGTTTACCGACGATTAGGCCCACTTTTGTAATGTATAAATAGAAGGATAGGCAAGGTAAGAAGGAGTAGATATGATTGCTTAGTGCAATTGGTAGTGCATCTATGTGATGTTGAATAAGTTCTTTGTGCAAACTATGTAAGGCTTGCAAGGGTAAGTGAAAGTCACTATGAGGTTGCTATAGAAAGCTAAGTGATGTAATGCAAGGAATAAGGATCTAGCGAGCTGCACAGATCTTATGTCCTATGCGAAGAAGAGTTTTGGAGGCTTTGTGATTGTAACAGATTGAAGATGATAATAAAGAAGAAGATCTTGTGGACGTAGCCCCAGGGTGGGGGCGAACCACGTAAATTTGTGTGTTATGCTATGTGCTTTGATTCAATGTGTTTTTGCTTATGCTATGTGCTTTGATATATCCACTGATGCTCTGTGCTTCTTGGATATATATGATTGTTAGATCTGATGTGTATGAGAATGCTTAATGTTGATCTACTAGATCTTATCCGGGTTACTATGGTTAAGTACTGAAATATTGTAGATCTGAGTGTACACTATGATGCTATGTGCTATCTACGAAGTAGAATAAGGGTTGAATATTGACGAATGATCGATGCTAAGTGCTCTGTAAATGATATAAACATAGATCTGTGTCCCAGCTAAGGTTGTAGAAACCTGAGTCTTGCAACCATCCCTGCCTCTACCTTGGGTGAGACCTCATCTACTTCACAGGTGTTGTCGAAAGGGCCAGTAGTTAGGACTTTGTTGGTGCGCTCTTGAGCGCTGAACCCTAGGTTTTCCCCTGTGCCAACAAATGGTTCTATTGTTTGGACCTGAAAATGTGATTGCTGGGAATCGAGGAAGAAGAAAATTTGTGCAAAAGAAAGCTCTGTGCGTAGATCTGTTTCCCTAGTGCACAACTTTTTACCCGACCTGTGAAGCTTTGTGCTAGGAATAAGGTCAGATCTAAAGAAAAGAAGTGAGATCTGAACGCTCTGTGCTCTAAGAAAAGTAAAAGTGGAAATTTATGAAAGAAAGAGGTAAGATATGCAGAAAAGAGGTAAGATCTGTAAGCTCTATGCTCTAATAAAGGTAAGGATAGTCAAAAGTTCTTAGATATGGAAGCTTTGTGCTCTGTAGAAGTAATATAAGTGAATATTTCTAGGTATGTTTGATAGATTTTGTCCTAGCTTAAAAACTAGGGAATTAATAGATGAAAGAAAGTTTGATATGAATAGATCTGATAAGTATAATGCTAGATATGTTATACCTATGCATAGAAAGAATGTTTGGACTAACAAATGGATGCATGATCCTAGAAATAATTTTTTGCAGGTTAGCTATCACGATTCTAGTGCGTAGTACAAAAGGGGCTGGGGATCATTTAAAATAAAGTGAGGATTAATCCTATGTTATAGTTGCAGAAAACCAAACCATATAGCTAAGGAATGCCCTGGTAGAAGACCTAGTTGTCTCTGTTGCAAAGCTAGAGACCATGAGGTATTGGATTGCCCTAGAATGATCGCTAATCTTGAAAGGATAAATTTGAGTCAAGAAGACCATAAGACAGATCCAGAAAAGGCAAAAACCCAACAAGAATCAAATAAAGTATTAATACAAATGAAAGAAACCCCGAAGGAACATAAAAATGTCCGATTACCAGAGATCTTCAAAGAAAAGGAGCAAGTCGAAGCAAGAATAGGGGACTTCGACATTGACTATATTCTTGATGAAGAAACACAAGTGAACATTATGCGAGAAAGAACTTGGGAAGCTATAGGGAAGCCTGCCATGATTCCTTCGTTGGGAGGAATAGGACTATTCGGAGGAAAAATGAAGATGTTATGTGGAAAACTCACTCAGATACCTATGACAGTTAATGGAACTTCGACAAAAGAAGATTTTGAGATTATCAAATTCATTGAGGAAAACTCCCTGTTTACTATGCCACTCGAAAAACCTTGGATTGAAAGAGATCAAGACAGAAAGAAGGAAGAAGAAGAGGTTTTAGAACAACAGAGACAAGAGTTAAAAGATTTCATGACTAAAAGGATCACACAATTGATAGAAGAACAGGAGAACTGCTCGAATCCATCTAACACTAGAAGCCCAGATGTCGAGGCCAAAGCTACACAAAAGGCTGGAATTTCTACCCTAGACAAAGAAGAAGTGATGTACCTAAACCCTAGGAGAGAATCTCACCAGCACAAAGTGACTATGTCTGAGGAAAATAAGAATCAAAATGGAAGAGAATCACTGAGACGAACCTCACTCGAAAGAAGGTTAGAAATATAAGTAAGAAAAAGGCTAATATTGAAAAATTATAGAAGATCCTAGAGGGTACCTCGCAGCAAGACACTTTGCAGAATTGGAGATTCGTCGGGATATTAGAACAATGACATATGCCACTTCGCTGAGGTGAATTAATATAACCATTGGAATCCAATATAACCATTCGATTGTCGCTCCGAATGGGTCAAAAATCATTTATGGCTCACCACTAGACTGCTCAACCATGCCATAACGGATAGAACATAAGTTAATGCAGCCTCATACCCATTGCAAGCAGACTGTTGCTAAGTTTCCCTACTTAGTCCATCCTTCCACGCACCAAGAATAATTTTTGCTAAGTGAGAATTTGAGCCCAAAATCTGAGATTAATTCACCCTATGATCATTTCCTTGTTCCCATACCATTCACTGTAGTATCTGAATTCATTTCACACATGAGCTAGTTGACCCAAGATTGTATGTCGGACGAGCTCAACACTACTGAGAAAGTAGTTGAAGAAGTTTTGATTGACTTAATGACTGAGAGAGTCATGTCGGAGTGACGATTATCTACAGGATCCTAAGCATCGTCAATGAGAGGACTCTAGGCCTCCCCTTCCACTGCTCGCGTCGGTCCATCCCGATCGACTGATGAGAAACAGAACAAACACAGGGATGACATCACAAATGCCAAGCTTATCCCACGCATTCTACCTACTTACTTACCACCTCTAAGAGGTGCCATCAACCGTGATAGTGTACCTCGAGACTTCGAGTACACTTTGATCATTGCGTACCTTCCAAAAGGGGTGAACACAATTCGTGTTGACCAGGATAAGCTCGCAACACTGAAATTTAGTGATTTTAACCTTAGAGATCATAAAGTTTATAGCATGTTAGCCCCGCATAAGTACTTAACTAGGACCAAAGGCAATAATTCTATGATTGTCCCACAGTCATGGACCCATAACCTCGCACAATCCACACTACTTAATGTAATAAATATCCCACACTTCAAAAGACACCAGGAATTCAATGCATGCATCAAGTTGTTGTTGTCCTGCTACCACGGAGAATACTTATGGTTGGATCGCCACATCACTATGGATCCGACCTTGATCACTCAGATCACAGGACTTAGTATGCAAGGCCCTGACCCATAGGAGTTTTACCATAAAAGACCTCACACTGAGCCCTAGCGCAGAGGATAAAAGAAACTTATGGCAATGTCGAGAAAGGCATGCGAGGCTACAAGGTAGCCTCTATCAAGAGTATCACAGTGCGCCTTTCCTGTTAGCTGATCAAGGGCAAGCTAGTTCACAAGAATAGACCAACACAAGTGACTGGATTCGTATTTGACCTCGCAAGGAAGTGCATCAATGGATTATAGATGAACTAGGCATAGTACCTTGTAAACCAGCTAGAGCTTGATTGCAGAAAAGCGCAAGACCAAGGGTATGAGTTCCACTTTAGTTGGTTTCTCATACTAATCGCTTTCATTGCCTGGGATCTACCAGAAGGTGCCACTTTTTCGGAGATCGAACCCTTAAAACCACTGGCCGCAAAGTTCTGTACTCTATGGTACTCCAGCGACATGAACAAGTAGTGGCAGTCCAATCCCGTATTCCACGCTTATTACAACCAATTGAAGAATGAAATCCAGTCTACACTGCGCCTCACCCCAAACACACTTCATAGGTTTAGACCTTTGATAAAATTCAGCGTGGACCGCCACTTCACCTATATCATAGCGTGCACTAATGAGCACAAACAACAACTCTAGTTGTACTACAAGTTGACAGAAGAAGACTTGGAGTAGATTACCAAGGAATGGTCGGCAAAACTCCTTGTTGCATCAAACCCCACAGAAATTTTTGACGTGGATAGCCCTGAATCTATGTCGGATACACCTAGATTGAGCAGGACTAAGAAGGATGATGAAGTTCAATATGTCCATAGCACATCCACAAAGTCTACTTCGATCTCACCTTTGCAGGGAGGTGATGGTGAAAAACTAGGTGGCATCGACGTTGAGAAAAACAAAGGTGAGGTTACTCTGCCTAGAGAGGAGGAGGATCTCTCCAAGAAAAGGAAGATTTCCCCACCAAAGACCTCATCCTAAAAGAAAACTAAGGCCACTTGGACTATGTTTAAGACTACTCTCACACCAGATGACTTCGACTTCTTAGTCACTACGCTGAATGATGCTTCACTAGAGATCGCAGAAAATCAAGAAGCAAAGCAGGAGGAGGTATTCAAACGAATCAAGGGTGAACTTCAAGAAGTGTAGCAGGCACTCCAGTCCAGCCAAGAAGTTTATACTGCACCCTTGACAATTGGAACAACAGGAACAGGCGATGAGCCCACCCAATTACACCATATCGCTGATAAATTCGAAGCTCGCCTTCGATGATATCAAGAAGACATAGCGCAAGCCACTGCAAGCCACCCATGCTTTGACACAAGTCTAGAGTGCACTTCTAGAAAAACAGAGTAAGGTAGAACAGAAAAATCTTTCCTTGCAAGTGAAGTGGGATGAGGAAAAATCATAGTTACAATAGAGCAACTTGAAGTACAGGAAAGGGCTCGCAAAGCACTTCGCTCTGTGACAGTCATAGAAGTGAATATTGAAGAACATGTCCCACAGCAGGTGGCACAACTTGAAGAAGTAATCCAACAACTTCAACAACACATTGCAGATCTGGAACTTCGTATCGTGCCTGAGAGTCCTCAAGAAATAAGAGACATAAGGGAGGCAACTTCCCGTAGCGCAATTCGCTGATTAAAAACCTTTTCCTTGGAATGCAAGTAGCTGAGTGCTAGAAGCACCCAGACTTATGAGAACCTCACAGAGAATACAGAGTTGCAGGAATTGGAGGCACAACTCCAAGAAGAAAAGAAATACATAGATACACTACAGGCCCAGCTGAAGGCCTTGACCCCAGTCGAAAGAATGAAGATTGTTGGCACTCTTTTCGTCGATGTGTGAGCAAAAAGTGAGTGCTTACATGCCTAGTTGGGCTCTTCTAGTCATGACAGCTGCATGGTAAAAGGTTAGAAAGAAAACAATAGAGCTATTAACAAGAATTAAATAAAAACTAAATACAAACATGAGCATGGAAAATAAAAATAAAAACAAATGAAAGTGGACTAATGTC
>ML854327.1:0-29004 GCA_009831015.1 Picea engelmannii | reverse complement strand
GGGGCTCTTTAGGGCACCCTTAGGTCTTTGACCAGCCTCCCTCCGTAGATTGAGCTCGGATTTGATGTCAAATCGACTTGGGAGCCGATCCAATAGTGGTTGGGAGGCCGACCAGCTTCATAAATGCACCGTTTGGCAGGCGCACGGGTTTTGTACTCCACAGCCGCGCATATGCGCCCGATATACGAAGATGTAGCACGCATGCGCGCATTTTCCATAGGTGCGATGCGCTTTTTAATTTTTTAGCCAATTTTGTATAGTTTTGGCCCTTTTGTTGTGCTGTGGAGTTAATCCTTGTGCCATGAATGACTGTTTTTCTGTGCTGATGTTGCAGAGTTCTTGTCGCCCTGTGCGGACGAAATTTCAGTGATAACAAAGATATTTCTAGAATAATGCACCGCAAAACAACAGGTACACACACTGAAAAGTAAAGTGATGGAAGTCTTTCAATGACTTCAACCAATCCAAGAAAAGTCATGCCAACTATTCACTGAAGTTGAAAGCCAGGGAACTGGGCTTGAATAGGTTGTCATCACCGCAAAACAACGCTTGGAAGGGCTAGTAAATGACACAGTGATCCAGGAGTTCACTGAGAAAGAGGTTGTCACACTACAACAGGTCGAAGTAGCTCAAGCCAAACTCAAGGCATTCGAGGTGGAATTGATCAGACTAGTGACTCGGGACGAGTCACGGGTGAGTGTTGGGGGCCTGTTGTCCCTTGACCAAGTTTTGAGGAACACTTGGTCATATTTGAATGTTTTTGGACTTCGACAGCCTAGAAAAGATGGAGCGCCAGGCGAAGCAGAGATCATGGGATCTTGGTCCACTTTTGGGCCCTTTTAGGGTTTTGGGTTAATGTAATGGGAAAGGGATGTCAGCCCGTGTGTTTACCCACGATTAGGCCCACTTTTGTAATGTATAAATATAAGGATAGGCAATGTAAGAAGGAGTATATATGATTGCTTAGTGCAATTGGTAGTGCATCTATGTGATGTTGAATAAGTGCTCTATGCGAACTATGTAAGGCTTGCAAGGCTAAGTGCAAGTCACTATGAGGTTTCTATAGAAATCTAAGTGTTGTAACGCAAGGAAGAAGGATCTAGCGAGCTGCATAGATCTTCTGTCCTATGTGAAGAAGGGTTTTTGAGGCTTTGTGCTTGTAACAGATTGAAGACGATAATAGAGAAGAAGATCTTGTGGACATAGCCCCAGGGTGGGGGTGAACCACGTAAATTTGTGTGTTATGCTCTGTGCTTTGATTCAATGTGTTTCTTCTTATGCTATGTTCTTTGATATATCCACTTATACTCTTTGCTTCTTAGATATATATGATTGTTAGATCTGATGTGTATGAGAATGCTTAGTGCTGATCTACTAGATCTGATCTGGGTTACTATGGTTAAGTATTGAAATAATGTAGATTTGAGTGTACACCGCGATGCTTTGTGCTATCTGCGAAGTAGAATAAGGGTTGAATATTGACGAATGATCAATGCTAAGTGCTCTGTAAATGATATAATCACATATCTGTGTTCCAGCTAAGGTTGTAAACACCTGAGTCTTGCAACCACCCCTGCTTCTACCTTGGGTGAGACTTCATTTGCTTCACAAATGTTGCTGAAAGGGCTGGTAGTTAGGGCTTTGTTGGTGCGCTCTTGAGCGTTGAACCCCGGGTCTGCCCTGTGCCAACAAAAATCTTGAAAACTCTTGGAGGATGTCTTGTGGGCTTGTTAGTTAGTTATGCTATACATAACTACATTGCTGAAGATTTATGTAAATAAATTGTGTGAGAGTTTATAAAATGTCCAACATTTTGAGTAGACACTCTACCCATCATCAAAGACGATTAAATATATATTGGTAATGAAAAGAGTCTTGGTGTTAATTATTTAAAGGATGAAGGGAGGTGTTCCACTATTGGAAGTTATTAATAATTTAATAAATGACCATTATAAAATTAATAATAAAATGAATGTAGAAAGATTAAATAGGAATTAGAATAATAAAGATTAAAAGAATTAAAATACTTTGAAAAATGAAAAATGAAAAAAATAAATTTGATAAATGAAAATTAAAAATAATTTGATAGAAGACCATTTATGTGAATCAATAATAAAAAGGCTATGCGTTGACCATTAAATAATGTTAATAAGATTAAATTAAATTAACCACAAAGAAGCAGGGGAATATGTATAAAGGAATAAGAAACCCAAGAAAATCATTTATTAGAATGATCCATAAGGATGACTTAGGGAGTTAAATGAAACTGAGTAATCATCGGGAATTGATAAATAGAATAAAGGAATGATGAAAAGGATTCTAAAAGAGTAACTCTAAGGGGTAAAATTAATTTAAGTTAATAAAACTTTAAAAAATTAGAATTAATTTTTAAAATTCAGAAGAAATAAAAAATGAAATTTAAAAAAAAAATTAGAGTCAAGAAAATATGGAATAAAATTTGTCCCTGATGATGGGTGGAATGTCCACTCAGAACGTCAGACGTTTCATATACTCTCACATAGTTTATTTCCAGAAACCTTAAGCAACATTATGAATACTAGTGGAAACCTTCATACTCATATACAAGTAATTAGTTTGTAATTGAGTATTTTCTTTGGACCTTTGTCTCTTTGGTTGGTTCAATTCTACACTCAAGGATTGTTGTGTATAAATTTGAGGAAGTCCTAGTTGTGGTTCTATGGGCCTATTGTTTTGATTAGTTCATTTCCAATTTACATATGGCCTTGGTTTGTTCTAGTTGCAGTGTTGTTTTCATGGATTCTAGGGAACTATAAGAATTAAGGAGAATTCTTTAATCCCACGAGGCATTGATCCAATGTAATAGATCTTCTATATTTTTAGTCACCACCAAAGAGCATGAAAATTAACACCAGTCTATATCGCAATTTGAAACAATTATGAATACCTTGGTGCAGAAAAAGCAACCAAATGCTGCTTTAGAAGTTGAATATAGTCTGCCAAGAAACGTGGTGGTTAATTTGCACAAAGATGCACAATTAGGATCCTCCAATCAAGGAATGTTTGTGAACTCGACTCAAAGGGAGTTAAAGAAAGAACACATAATGAATTAGTTGGTTGAGGACATGAAAATTGAGAATCATGATTATGTTTTGTCAAATGTAGACATGTAAGAGGCCACCAATCACCACATCTCCCAAAACTTTATGTATTTTTAAGTTCTAATAATTCTAGGTGTTTTCCTTAGAATCTACAACTATAAGAAGCTATGAGATATTCTTCCAGTTAAAACATATAAATTCAGTATTTTGTATGTAGGGATACATCTATCTAGCATAAATAATGTGGATAAACATTATTACATAATTTTGTTATCTAGCATAAATAATTTGGACAAATAATATTACATAATTTTTTTTATCTAGCATAAATAATTTGGACAAACAATATTACGTAATTTTGTTATCTAACATAGCTCAATATGAATTTCCTAGTTTCGATTTAAAAATATATATTTTTTTCTTGTTAATGAGTATTTTAGAAATTTAATTATTAAAAATTATCTTTATTTTTTGAAAAAAAAATAATCTTTTTATTTTTCAAATATTCCAAAACAAATAAATTTTATACTAAATTTTTAATACAATTAATTTTTAAAAATATTCATAAGCCACATTTTTCTCATTTCATATGCTTTCATTTTTTGTCTGTCTTTTTAAATAAAAAAATATAAATAAATTTAAAAATGATGATTTTTAACATTAGTCAAACTAATAGATGAAAAAGATGTTTCGTTTCAAATAAAACTGCAACCAACTATATCAAAACATAGATGAAAAAGATGTTTCGTTTCAAATAAAACTCCAACCAACTATATCAAAACATATATAGAGATTCCTATGTAGGGATTGAATGACCCTGAACTTTCACCAAAACAATATCATTCACAACATATTTTTGAAATCTCTTAAATTATTAAGAAAGAATATGCTACATATTTGAACAAAATACTATATCTAACTTGAAAATATAAAAAGTTTTTAATTTTCATTGAAATTTATATTTAAAAAATATGAATGTAATATAACTTATATCAAAATAATTTTGCAAGTTCCTTTTTTATCACATTATCTTTATTTACCACTCAAGTCAAGTCAACATGTTTTGGCACCTTATCCTTTCCTACCATTTACCACTCAAGTCAACATGTTTTGGCACCTTTGTCGAGGATAAAGTTCATTTCTCAGATCTCGTAATTCAAATGCATATTAAAGAATCTTGAAGATCTTTCTCATCTTGGTGACTCGATTGAGAGAAGAAATCATTTTCCCTATTGTATATTTAGAGACTTGTTATTTATAAGTGAAACAAGAAACACTTGAAGGCATCAAGTTCACCTTGGTGACTTCACAACCTCTCTATTTTGTCGAAGTATGAAATTATATATTGTATATTTTATTTTTAAATTTGGTATGTCATGTTGAAGAGTTGTATGTAATGTAAAAATGGCTCCATGAGAGTTTCATGAAGTCTTTCATTTATTTGATATAAAATATTTTTTGGGATATCCAAATAAACTCCCTCTAGAATGGGATGAAAATATTTCAAATTTTGATGTTGAATGCTCTCATTCTATTCAACATATTGTATCATTCTTAAAATATGTCTCCAAGATGAATGTAATGCATGAGGATATGTTAGGAATCTAATCCTCACATAGGTAGAACAATATATTTAGATGTAATAAAGGTAAATATTAATAAGGCTTTGCAATAAAGTAGAATAAGTCGAATGTAAGAAGACCTAATAGAAGCTTTCGCTTCTAGAAGGATCTTCCTCTAGATGGTTCTTTTGATAGACATATTTAGTATAAATAGGAGTTGAGGGTATGAAAGCCCTAGCTTAGATATTATTGTAATAGAGCTCTTCTCAACTAGAGGTTGCCCCCTCGAAGAGGCCTATGAACATTGCTCTCAGTAATTGAAGTGCTCTTTCTAGTGTTATTCTATTATCATTTCAGTATTATTGTGGTGTTATTATGGTTATATTGTTGTTTATCTGCTATTTCTAGCATTTTATTTTTGTTCTACATACTTTTTATATCTGGAATATTACAAGTGGTATTAGAGCACATTCCTCGGTAGAAATTGTGGGTTAATTTTTTTTCAAGGTAGAGACGTATTCCGACGTCTTTACACCACAAAGATCTGTTGTTACACGCATAAACTCGCGGTTGAGGGATTCATACACGCAGGAAATACAAGTGGTACTTAAGCGCACATCTGTTGGCCACCCTTGTAACCCCTGTTGGTACCCCTTCAAGTGGTAGCGCATCAGACAACACTTGTGTACGGATCAACCTAGATTTCCTAAAACCCTCTTTAGATAAACCGATTGGCTGCCTGACTGCTATAGTTCCACCGAGAACAACACTCAGGAAGATACTCTCTAGTACCTGGGTAGTTGGGTAGTATGGATAAGGGCACGGTCTAGCCTCCTTAGTTGGTGCCCTGAGATATTGGGTCAAGTACTACTGTTGGACCCCACACGTATATTAGAGAGCTATAACACAGGGCAAACCCTTGTCTGTAGAACCCTTGAATACCTAACCCTTGGGGACGGAAACAAAAAAAAATCAAAACAAACAAGACCTATTGCCGCGCAACTGTGTTCGGGTTGCCAAATCATTACACATTTATTCCTGGTTAATCATTTGGGCATTTCATCACTGCAATATTCTTTAGACCAGAGTATAACTCCGTAGGTGTAAAAAAATTAAAAAATTGGAAATTGTTGCACCATTATTTGAGACTTATTCCATTGCATTTATCTCTTCTCCCTTATCACATTCATACATATAATTTTTCAGAAAAAATTTTGACCCCACCTGCCTCGTTTCGGTTCCCTCGTCATCATGGCCCATACCCGTAGCCAAGACTTGGAAGCTCGCTTCAATACCTTGCAATCTAATTTCACACTGACCCAACAAGAAGTGAAACAACTCAGTGCCAATGTTGCCACCATCAATGAAAACATGCAATCCTCCATCGTCGCCTCAATCGAGGAACTCACACAAAACATGACTACCCAACTTGAAAATGTCGTTTCAATGATCTACACCAAGCTGCATATCCCTGCAGATAACCCTTTATTTAACCCACCTCCACATACCGAAGTTGAAACTTCCTCTCGTTCCCATAATTTTCAGCACCATCACTTTCAGCGTGACATATGTCGTCCATGGGTGGATGTGACCAAATTTGATGGCTCAAATCCCATTGATTGGGTAACCCAAATGGAACATTATTTCTCTTTATACGACATTACAAATGACTTGGCCAAAATACGATATGGTGTTCTCCATCTAGATCAAGAATGTTGGCAATGGTGGCAATGGAGAAAAAATTCCCGTCAAGGGTACATTGCTTGGACACACTTTGTGGCAGAGCTTTATGAACTCTTTGACACTGACACCAACCATTTATGCCATTTGAAAAATTTGAAACAATCCACAACAGTGGAAGACTTTATAGCTGCTTTTGAGTGCCTAGATTTTCGGACAGAGGGCATGTCTGATGCCTTTTTCCAAGAATGTTTTATCAGTGGCCTCAAGGATGAGATTCATGCCCATGTCCTCATGGCTCAGCCTCAGAGTTGGGTGGAGGCTACTAAAAGAGCTAAAGAAGCACAACAGGTTGTATCTTCTCAAAACCAAAAACCCTCCTTTATTCCTCGCACTAAACTAGTAAATCCCACTACCCCCTCTGCTCCACTAAAGATCCAAAAATTGACCAGAGTTGAAATGGTTGAATGCCAACTCAAAGGCCTTTGTTATAATTGTGATGACAAATATTTTCTGGGCTACAAGTGTAAGGAACAAAATCTTTTTATGGCCATCTCAGAGGAATTTCAAAAGAGGATGTCGAAACTCCCCTTGTGTCTGAGTCACCTGAAACCACTGACATAACCCCTCCCTCAGACCCTCTCGAAGTAGAACCAATCATTTCCCTAAATGATCTCATTGGCTTCTCTGCTCCCCAAACCCTCAAGCTAATCAATTACATCAAGCATAGGAAGGTCATCATTCTTGTTGATAGTGGAAGCACCCATAATTTTTTTCATCACCGCATTGACCAAGAAACTCATTGCTATATCCATGTAGTCAATAATTTCCAAATCATGATTGCCAATGGAAACTCCATGAAATGTGGAGGGATTTGTGAAAATGTGCATCTCCAAATTGGTGACTACCACCTGAAATCTCATATGTTTGCTATCGACATAGGCGGTTGTGACATTGTGTTGGCTGCAGACTAGTTAAGGACTTTGGGTCATATTCTCATGGATTTTAAGGAATTAACCATGCAATTTGAGCAGGAGGGCCAACAATATAATTTCCAAGGCATCACCACCGGTTCACCTTAGATCATTAGTTCCCATCGCATGGAAAAGATGCTCAAAAAAGGTTATTCTGGCGTTATTTCCCAACTCCATTCCATACAAGCAACTGAGACACCCTCGGTGCCACAAGACTTCCAATCCATCCTCTCTAAACATCAAGTGGTCTTTTCCACTCCCTAGGAAATCCCTCCTTCTCATGGTGTTCATGATCATTCCATTCCCCTTGTACCAGGAATCCTTCCTCCCAATATCCGTCCCTATCATCACCCCTTTTCTCAAAAAAGTGAAATTGAGAAAATGGTTCAAGAACTCCTTAACGCAAGTGTTATCCGCCCTAGTATGAGCCCCTACTCTTCTCCTATGGTCATGGTCTTGAAGAAAGAAGGTTCTTCGTGAATGTGTCCTGAATTTCATGCCCTCAACATACTCACCATTAAAGACAAATTTATCATTCTCGTCATTGATGACCTCTTGGATGAATTGAGTGGCGCCCAATTCTTTACTAAACTTGATCTTTGTTATGGCTACCACCAGATACGTATGAAAGAGGTATAGATCCCTAAGACTACATTTAGAACTCATGAGGGCCACTATGAATTTTTGGTCATGCCCTTTGGCTTGTGTAATGCCCCCTCCACCTTCCAAAGCCTCATGAATCATGTCTTCCTTCCTTTTCTTCGTCATTTTTTCTTAGTTTTCTTTGATGATATCCTCATCTACAGCAAAACCTAGACAGACCATCTTGCTCATGTGGATCGAGTTCTCCATCTACTCTATCAACACAAAATTTTCCTGAAACAGGCTAAATGTGATTTTGGTGCCTTAGAAGTCGAGTACTTGGGTCATCTGGTTGGCAAGGATGGCGTCAAGGTGGATCCTAAAAATATTGAAGATATGCAAGATTGGCCTCACCCAAAGACACTTAAAATCTTGCGTGGATTTCTAAGCTTAACGGGTTATTATCGCAAGTTTGTTAAGAATTATGGAAAGATTGTAGCACCTCTTACTGCACTCCTAAAAAAGAACTCTTTCACTTGGACTCAAGCATCTACTCAAGCTTTTCAAACCTTGAAGATGGCCATGTGCACAACTCCATTCTTGTCCCTTCCTGATTTCACAAAGACCTTTGTCCTGGAATCTGATGCTTGAGGGAAAGGAATTGGCGTTGTCCTTATGAAAGAGGGTCGGCCTTTGGCCTTTACCAGCAAGCAACTGTCTGAACGAAATCTGGGAAAATCAATCTATGAAAAGGAAATGTTGGCTATTCTGCATGTCCTTGATCTGTGGTGCCCTTATATATTGGGGCAACGCTTCCAAATTAAGACAGGCCATCAAAGCCTCAAGAATTTTCTAGAACAACGCATTTCCTCCCCAGAGAAACAAAAATGGGTGACTAAGCTATTTGGATATGATTATGAGATCACTTACAATAAAGGAAAAGATAATGTGGTTGCGGATGCACTTTCCCGAAAATATGAAGATGAAGGATCCCTTTTTTCTCTCTCCTTCATTGTACCAGATTGGCTCCAAGCTGTTTGCCAGGAATGGCTACACGATCCCAAAAGTTTGCATCTGATACAACAATTGCAGTCCAATTCTCCAGTTTCCCCAAGGTACTCTTGGGTCCATGACGTGCTTCGATACAAAGGCCATTTGTATTTAAGTAAACAATCAAAACTTAAATCCACGGTACTTTTTTAGCTTCATGCTACACCCATAGTTGGGCACTCCGGGTTTACCAAAACCTATGATAGGGTCAAACGTTCTTTTTTCTAGGATGGTATGAAACAAGACGTTCGTAATTTTGTCGTTGAATGTGATGTGTTTCAACGCAATAAACGAGAAACAGACAAATATCCTGGCACACTACAACCGCTTTCGATTCCACCTGCTATTTGGAGGGATATCTCTATGGATTTTATTACAGGCTTACCCAAATCAGGAAATAAATCAGTCATCATGGTGGTTGTTGACCTCCTTTCCAAGTATGATCATTTATGTTCTCTTCAACACCCATTTATAGCATCCATTGTGGCTCAACATTTCATGGATCAAGTCTTCAAGCTTCATGGCATGCCACATTCTATTGTTTCTGATCGGGACCCAACTTTCACCAGCAATTTTTGGCAAGAACTGTTCAAGCTACAAGGCACCCAATTGCATATTATCACAACTTATCATCCCCAGAATGATGGTCAAACTGAAGTTGTCAACAAGTGTTTGGAAACATATTTGAGGTGTTTTTCATCGAAAAAGAAAAATCAATGGGATCAATGGTTACCCCTAGATGAATGGTGGTACAACACTTCATACCATACAACTACCTGCATGACTCCTTTTGAAGCGGTATATGGACAAAATCCACGTTCAATTATGTCAGACTTACCAGGTGTCTCGAAGGTCCAGGCGGTTGAACAAACGCTTAGAGTTCAAGAGGCTATTCTTTGTATCCTCAAAGAGAATTTGGTCATGGCACAAAATCGCATGAAGAAACAAGCAGATCAAGGTCGCTCTAAATGTCAATTTGTAGAAGGGGATCAAGTGTTTCTTTGACTGCAATGTTACAAGAAAAATTTCCTCAAGGACGAGCATTGTCAGAAGCTGGTGCCCAAATTTTATGGTCCTTATACTATTCTCAAGCATGTGGGACAAGTGGCATGTCAGTTAGCTTTTCCCAGTCATTCTAAGCTACATCCTATTTTTCATGTTTCATGCTTAAAGAAGGTGATTGGAACTAAGTGCCAAATTCAAACCAACCTTCCCGAGTTGGATGAAGAAGGATCTATTTGGCTACAACCACAAGCCATTTTGGACTAACGTGAGCATCACATGCATCAACAAATCATCAAGGAAGTGTTAGTCCAGTGGAAAGATACAACTCCAACAGATGCCACTTGGGAACCAACTACCATTCTGTAGCAATTTCCAGATCTCAAGCATTGAGGACAAGGTTGTTTTCAAGGGGGAGGACATGTTAGGGACCTAACCCTCATGTAGGTAGAACAATATATTCGGATGTAATAAAGTTCAATATTAATAAGGCCTTGCAATAAAGTAGAATAATTCGAATGTAAGAAGACCTAATAGAAGCTTCCACTTCTAGAAGGATATTCCTCTAGATGGTTCTTTTGATAGACATATTTAGTATAAATAGGATTCAAGGGTATGAAAACCCTAACTTGGATATTATTGTAATAGAGCTCTGCTCGACTAGAGGTTTCCCCCTCGAAGAGGCCTATGAACATTTCTCTCAGTAATCAAAGTGCTCTTTCTGGTGTTATTTTGTTATCATTTTAGTATTATTGTGGTGTTATTCTGGTTATATTGTTGTTTATATGCCATTTCTAGCATTTTATTTATGTTCTACATACTTTTTATATCTAGAATATTACATGATATCTTGACCAAGATATTTCTAGTTTCTTTGGAGGGAGATCAAAAGGCTCAGGTCAAACATTGTAGTGGTTCTAGGACAATATCTTCTTTTTCAAATCTTATCAAAGTTTTATTCAATCATTGAGTCCCTCACTAGCAAAGGTTTGAAGATGATTTTGAAGAAGTTAGGGTAGCCCTACATGAAGATAAATAATTTTATCAAGAGCCACCTCTTGAGGATTAAACACATTTAGAAGATCTTGATGAAGAACATTCTCATGTTCTTATTGAATATTCTTTTGAAGACATTATGGTGGCCCTACATGAAGAAGAATACACATTCTAAACCTCCAAGTATGAAGACTAAGATATTTAAGAATACGATGATGAAGAAGATCAAGGGCCATCTCTTGATCTTATCCATGAAGATTTTGAGTAAAATATTGAACATCAAGCTCAAAGTTACATTCAAGGCCAAAGGAATGAATATGAAACTAAATATGAATAAGCATGCACCTCCATTGAATATCAAGGAGTCATACAAAATCCTTGTCATTTGTCCATCCCTAAAGATTAAGAGGATGAGGAGGTATATCTTTCATCTAGTACTTCATTGATTCATGAAGAAGAAGGGTTGGTAAGATACACTTTTTGATATGGATTTATGAGTGAATGAAATGAAATGTAGAAATGGGATAGAAACATAGAGATACAATAATACTCAATTTCTATTAAAGAACAAAATGTGCAGAGACTGTAAAATAAAATACAGAGTGAAATGAACTCACTAAAATGGTGGTAGATTATCTCTGAGAAGAGATGTGACAACTACGCGCATTCACAAGACTATGAGTACAATGAGGCTCCAAAATCCTTTTTAACATAAAACATAAATGGTAAAAACCAAAAAATCCAAAACTCTATCCCCAAGAGATGAAACACCAAAAGGTTTGTGGGCCACGATGGGGGTAGTTGATATGTCAACTTCTCGGGGGTGCAACTTTTACATACGATCTCAATTTGGGGTTCTCGGTACCTTGTTGGAAAGGTCTAGTCGAGGAGTACACATATGTTTTTCCTAGAATCTACCTTCAACTACACTCTAGGTGTGTCTGAGCTAAAAAAACATCATTTAGGGACTCAAAATGTCCCTGAAATTTTGGGAGCCGAAAAACCATAGAAAAATTTCCAAGATGGAAACTTTATTTTGAGCTAGTGGATTAGGTGGGCAGAAATTGATGTCCACCTAGATCAATCCTCCCCCCTTAGGAAGAAATGGTATCTATTTCCCAATGCATTGATTTCCCCCATCAAATTGTGAAACTTCTATTGAACTTGATGCTTGGTGAGCCACTTGCCTTGGTGTAGTATATGCCCTGGTTTGACAAACTAATAGAGTTGGATATTCTGTTAGCAGGTGCCCTTAACTTGTGTGTCTATGATCCAATCAATTGTTTCCTTTTCCATGTATTCATGTTTGATCTCTATAGGTTTTAGTTGCTATTACACTTCTGATGTGTCCAGTAGTGGTGGAAAATACAATTGAAGGAGGTCCACATTGAATATTGGGTGTAAGCTAAGAAAGGGTGGAATACTTAACTCAAAAACATTATCTCCCATAACCTTGGTGATGGTGTAAGGTACATATAAAATTGGATACAACTTCCTATGGGGTCTTGTAAAGCACTCTTTCAACAAATGAAACAAAACCTTGTCTCCCACATGAAACTTGTGTGGAACCTAGTGTTGGTGATGGCACTGCTTGTACTTAACATCAGATTTATACAAGATATCATGGACATGTTGGTGGATGTGCTGAATCCATTGAACGATTTTTTTGGCTTTGTTGATCTCATATTGAGCATGGGAATATTCTTCCTATGTGGATGGAAGGGGTCATGCTACATCAATGGGGCCCAATGGTTGAAATCCCAGGCCCACCTGAAAAGGGTTGTGGTCGATAGAGCTATGGAGGGATTTGTGTTGGCTCAATCATACTTGCGCATGTCCTTCCTAATTCTGGGGGGTTGAAGATGCAAGGTTCGTCCCTATTTTGACCAACAAAACCCCCAAGGTATCAGCATATCAATCCTCATCCAAATACTAAAGAAGGTCTCACCCGGGATGCCATGAGGATCACATAGACCATCTGGTCTTGTGTCGGTGATGAAGGACTTAATTGCACATGGATCCATAAGGGGTTGATTTCAAGTTATTCATTGCAAATCACCTAATAGTTAATAATGCAGAACAAAACCAATACATTCAATTAGAGACATAATTGACACATCATAGGTCCAAAATCATTTTAGCTTTATTATTATCTTCATTCCATCGCAACAACCATACATCAAGCAATTCATTCATTGATAGAAACAACACCTTTCTCTCTTATACAATTTCCCATTGTTACATTATACAACGTTGTGTGCTTCCTTTTAGACTCTACCAATGGGACATAATCAAACTTACAACCAAGGACATTACAAAACATAGGCTTAGAGAAATCTCAATGAAAAAATTACCCACAACTATCACAACAACAACCAACTGACTAATAAGCTAGCTAAAATTGTTTCTATTTTCGTTTCTCCCTTTTATTTGCTTCTCATCTCTGGCTCTCTATCACTTTCAGTTCTACTCCAATCACTCCTTTGACTACCAATCCCACATGATTTTTTCACCCACATGCACTCCACATAACCTCTATAGGAACCGTGGAAATCTCAACTACTTTTCCAAATCATCTTCTTTCTATTGCATGTTTCCTTGTGCTACTTGTAGTAATCATTAGGGGAGATTTCTCAAATATTCTTTCTTGATTCCGACATGCATGTGGTGTATTCTTGATTTCTAGTGCGCATCACAAAACTTGGACAGGTGCACATTTGGAAAAGCGCAGACTGGCGCGTAAGTAAAACAAAATTGACTTGAAGCGCACGCCTCTTGTCCCCCCTCACACAGTTTATTGAGCGAACAAAAAATGGAAATAAGTGCGCACAAATTTTCTTGTGCACGCACGATATTTACTCAACACTTTGGGTGGAAATATGCCCCCCCCCCCCAACTATTATTTGGATCATCCTAAATAAAACTTCCTCATGGAGTGACTGATGCGATAAACTTGAGTAAGAGCAAATCACCATTATTGACAGACCCGAGCATCAACCCATGTTGTGGTTGCAACTGGGGTTGATTAAGAGAAAATCATCTATCCAGGTTGTATTTTCAACCTAACACAGGTCCTAGAATGAGTCGAGAAGTCCTCAAGGTAAATGATGGCTTTGAAATTCATTTGGCCAGACTCTTGAACTCTCTCTCTCTTCGAGGATTTTTCTAGTGATGAATGAGGGATCTGTTTAAAGCGTGACAACTAGAACTTATCCTAGTTACTTGTTGACATACAAGAAGTATATCCCTAGGAATCCCTCCATCGAGAGGGACCACTATCCTCCTCATGTTCCATTGTTTTGGTAGTGGAAGATTGAACATGGGTACCTCCTATCCCAATGGAGAGGATAACCTGCAGTATTGGGCTATCTGTTTCTGCAAAGTTGACTATCCATGGTTATAGGAAAATGAGTCATGGGCCTAGAGAGTTGGCGTACTATCGCAACTTTGAATCACAATTCAAGGAACCATGTGGTACTTGGAGGTTCCTTGCTAGTGAATAATAGGGTGGGAACTCTTCCTAGCAGCTGATGACAAAGATTCAATATTCGTGAAAAATTCACTATGGGATCTTAGCTGCTTGTTTGGACTAAGAATTGCACGTCCTAGGGTAGATGTGAAGTTGGGCCATGAAAGAGGACCTAGAATGGGATATTGTGAGATTAGTGTAAAATGGAAAGATAGACATTAGTGGAAACATAATGGGAATGGGAGCGACGGGGGAGGATGAGAGAGAATGGGACATGGATAATTTCTCCAAAGGATGCACATGCGAAAGAGGATATATGTAGAGTGGAGAAAAATAATAGGTGGAAGACGAAATGAGACAAAATAATCGGTCGATAAATTCCCAACAAAACCCCACAAGTGATGAGATGATGGTTTGGATTTGTCATATGGTTTATGTGCCTTTTGGAATGTGGTGTCATAACTAATTACATACGAGAGCTATGAGCTATGATTGTTTGACCCTTCAAATTAAGGGAACAACAAGGAGCTTATCCTAGTCCCATGTGAATTTACTACTAGAGCCAGTACTTTGTACAAAATGCATAACTGTAACTCGGATTGGAAATATTGGGAATCTGCAAAGCTATCAATATATATATTTCTCCCGTGTGATTGAAGTGTATGTTTTTCTTCTAAAAAGGTAATTGATGTCGAATATGTACTCTTCTACCTTCTATAAATCATACACTAATCCTACTATACATAACTCTAGGATGGAGAAATGGAGCTAAGTGACAAGTGACCCTTGTGGGCCATAGTACACCTTCAACTAGATTCCATTAACAAGTCCCTTGAGTGGTTGTCCCTGTAATGTAGTTGTTGATTTTTGTAGATTTGGGAAGGTATTCTCACATGCCCTAGGGTTGGGCATATGGAAATCATATTGGGTACCACATTACACTCTTTGTTTGGAGAAAACCACCATTGGAATGAAGCTGGGGATTCATGGGTTTTGTGGTGGTCATTGTGGGTTAGTGTTGGGGATTCACACCCACAAGATTATAGAGGGGTTTCTATGTTGACCCCTAAGACTTGTATATAAAGGAGAGAGATAATTTTGACATTTCATATCGTGTAGAGTGTGTGGTGAAAGAATGGAGTTAGCATAAGTGAGTGAGCACTTCTTCTAGGAGGCTTGGTGAATTCAAAAAAGGGAAATTATGTATTGGTAGAAAGTCTAGCCTATAACAGAGGAATTCATAGAGAGAAAATTGTACACAAGTGTCTGTACAAGTTTTATGTACTTGTACATGGATTGTAGTGGGATGAATCATGTATATACATGGTTTTCAAAGAGAACAATAGAGTTTGTACGTGGGTTGCAAGAAGGTGAATTGCGTATATGCAAGCTGCAGTGGGCACAATTAATGTGTATGTATGTAGGTTGTAGTAAGGTGAATCACATATAGAGTTTTCTAGGAAAGAGAAGGTCCGCACAAGATGACATATGACATCAACAAGATGTACAGGTGGTTTGCGGTAGATTTGTGGGTAGAGGAAATTTCCAATGATTTGTTGAGGTTTGGTTTTCTGGTTTTGAGAGGACAAGGTTGTACTCATATTTTGGTGAAATTGTATTGGCTGGGAGGGCTAGTTTTTCCCTCGAAAATTATGAGTTATGTAAAATTACAGAACAAAAAAATTGTGTCTCATGTGTATTGATGATTCATATTTGATCTTTTTGTTTCCCCTACATATATTTTCAGTCAATTATTTTCAATGTAAAATTGTTTAGTGATAACAACTAGGGTTTACAGTTAGTTCATTGGGAATAAATTTTGAGATCTGAAAATTAGTCACATAAAGTTTCATGTGAAAATTGACATGGAATCAAAGATTGGGATTTGAAGAGAAGAGGATAATATTTGAGACACATTTTGGGATACAACAATAGAAGAGTGTTTTTCTTGTTCTTGTTCTTGTTCTGGGAAAGTCACATGTGAAAACTCTGAGAGGGAGTTGTAGCAGTGTTGAGGAGTTAGATTTGAGAGGGAGCTATAGTGTTGTTGTAGGTGAAAACAAGTTAGATGGTCTCTGGTTTTACACATGGAGGATACTGTCCAAACGAGGACTTGTGGATTGTTGCATCGCGGTGGTGTGGTTGGTTGGGAGTTTTGGTGGATTGGTGGAGATCCTAGATCATAACAAGATGTTGTTACGATCGTAAAAATATGTTGTTACGATCGTAAAAATATGTTGTTGCAATCGTAACAATATGTGGCAAGTTTCCAATCTTATGGATGGAATTAAAATGGCTTGTCATGGTGATTTGCAATGGGTGAATCTTGGGTGATTTGGCATAGAAAAGGTGTCTTTGTGTGTATTTTAGGTTGATGAGATAGAGTATTCATTGGGGGAGAGAGTTGCACATTTTCGAGGTATGACAATGTATGAGGCATTTGATGCATGAGGATGAAGACACTTGTAGAGATGAGTTGCATAGGTCTAGAGTGGACTAGAATGAGTTTCATCCACAACTTGAGACTATTAAAAGAGAGGAAACAAATTCAATTGCAGTGTGTGCATAGACACGAATAATTTGGTGACCTAGATTATGGACTTAGGTAGAAGTTCATTGGATGGTCATGACTTGGGTAAGAAAGATGCTTTCTTTGGAGGATTGCATGGTCCTTATGTAGTGGGATCCACTGACACATGACAGGGGCACATGATTTGTTTGTGAGCTTTACAGTTTCTGACTCAGGTATGTATGAGGATATTATTATGAGGAGAAATCATGTAGTACAAGGATCTGGAGCAATGGTATTCTGGATGGAGTTAGGGGATGCGTTGTGAGTGGAAAATGTGTTATGGTTTCGAGGAGTGTGTTCTTAGCCTCAACGATTGAGGATTAGGGATATGCGGTGTTGTTATATGATGGATAGGTTTTATTGGATGTTGAGTCAGTGAATGTAGCATTGAGAGGCCTTCCCATGTCTTGGGAAACGTTTTGTGCAGAGGATCTATGCATGAGAGATGTTTCCAGGGTTTGATAGCATATGGACTGATTTTATACAGGAAGAGACTTGATTAGTGTCCACAGAGGATATGGATAGTGTGGTGAAGAGTAACAGTTATGAGAACCATGCCCTTGCAGCCTAGAAGGGTAGAAGAGATTCTCCAGGAAGAAGAGATTCTCTTGGGAGAAGGGATTCTCCTGAGAGAGAAGCATCTCCAAAGCTGATATAGAATAAGGATATTACTAAGATCAGATGTTTTGAGTGTCATGAATTTGGTCACTATGCTTCACAAGTGTCGACACCAGAGGGGAAGGGAAGAAGGAAGCAAGAATCACCAACAAAGGTTGATGAGGTTGTAGACAGGTTCTAGAGGGAGATCATGTTTGTCTCCACCCTTTTAGGTACAATCTTTAGTAGGGGGGACATGGTTGGTGGATATCGGAGCATATTTCCATATGACTGGTGCACAAGATTTATTCGACACTTTCATAGACACTGGCTCAGAATTGTGTGTGGAGCTTGGTATGGGATCCAAGCATGAAGTACGAGGATTTGGTACAATATCATTCTGATTCAATTCACGAGAGGTAATAACGGTGTCAAATGTGTTATGGGTTCCAGAACGCAGGAGGACTGTCCTCTCAATATCGAATATTTAGAGGAATGGATATCACATATTATTTTGAGATGGAGAGGTGTTGGTTGTTCCCAAATGATCTAGCTTTAGATCAATGATGATTCTTAGTGTTATGGAGGGAAACCTATATAGGTTGAGGGGCCATCCTATGAATTATATGACCAACAAGAGCATAGACACAGATGAGGAGGATCATGTGGCTCCATCAGTTGTGAGGCAGGTAGTTCCACCAATGGTGAGGCAGGTGGCCCCACCAGTAGCATAGGTTTAGAGGGAGAAGGGAGCTCCACCATTGATGAGGTAGGTAGCCCCACCAGTAATTCAGACTCAGAGGGATCCAAAGTTCATAGGGAGTCATCCCTTAAGATCTAGTAGGGAGGAGAATCCTCTGAGGAATGTTCAGAGGAGATTAGAATTCAAAGGAGGTGAGCAGGTTCAGAGAGAGCATATGGATATGTATATTGTACAGACTCAGAGGGAGTCAGATTTCATAGGGAGCATGAATACTTAGGGGGAGTCAGGTTTCAAAGGGATCATGTGGACTTAGAGGGACTTTGATATCAAAGAGAGTAAATTGGCTCAAAATGAGATTTATCCATTCATAGGCAGTTCCCCCTCAAGTTTAGGTGGGAGAAAGACATATTACAGGACTGACATGAAAGTGTCATTGGTTGAGATGACTAGGAAGTATGATAAGGAGTGGGAGGCTTCTAGGAGTAGGGTATCTTCTAGGAATGGATCATGCTGGACAACATGATTTGCTTCAGTGACCAATGGTGCAGCTAGTCAGGAGGATTGGAGAGCGGGTTTTCTTCGATGACATAGGGGAAAACCAAATAGGAATATTTGAGAGTATATGTGGTAGCAGATCTAGTGCATGAGACATAGCTACTCCTAGGGTGGGAGACAGAGCTACTTACAGGTGATTGTGGAGTGTGGTGAGAATACCTCCCTCACTAAGAGGGAGTGTTGATTTTTTTAGCTTCAGGTAGGTATTCTCATGTGCCCTAGGGTTTGGCATGTGGAAATCATCATGGGAACCACATTACAATCTTTTTTTGGAGAAAAATGTGATTGTACTGATGTTGAGGTTTCATGGTTTTGGTGGTATTTTTTGTGGGTTTGTGTTGGGGGTTCACACCCAAAATATTATGGATGGGATTCTATGTTGACCCCAGAGACTTGTATATAAAGGAGAGAGGTCAATGTGAAATTTCATATGGTGTAGTCTGTGTGGTGAAAGGATGGAGTTATCATAGGTGGGTGGGAACTTGTGCTAGGAGGATTGGTGATTTCAACAAAGGGAAATTTTGAAATGGTGGAAAATATGGCCTAGAAGAGAGGAAGTGATAGAGAGAGAACTGTACGGAGGTATCCATACAAGTTTATTGTACTTGTGCATGGATTGAAGTGGGAGGAATGATGTATTTATATAGGTTTTAGATATCCTAGTAGCATATGTACATGGGTTTTAGTAAGGTGAATCATGTATATGCAGGTTGCACTAGGCACAGTCACATATGTATACAGATTACAGTAAGATGAATTGCGTATAGAATTTTCTGGGAAGGAGAAGGTCTGTATAGGATGATAGGTGATGTTATCAATCCATATAGGTGGTCTGTAGCATATTTGTGGGTAGAGGAAATTTCCAAGGATTTTCTAAGGTTTGGTTTTCTGGTTTTGAGAGGATAAGGTTGTCCTCATATTTTCGTGAAGTTGTGTTGGATGGGAGGGATAGTTTTCTCTCAGAAATTTTAAGTTTGATAAAATTACAAAATAGAAAATTTGTGACTCATGTGTATTGAGAATTCATCTCTAATATTTTTGTCTCCACCGAACATATTTTCAGTCAATTATTTTTCAGTGTAAAATTGTTCAGTAATAACAACTAGGGTTTACTATTAGTTCACTAGGAAGAAATTTTTAGATCTGAAAATAATTCACATAGAGTTTCATGTGAAAATTGATAGTATCCAACTTGGTGGCATTGGATTCATAAAATTGATGTAGACCAGATGAAAAGGATCCAACTAATGCATACGTAGCTTGCTCGGGTGTTGTGAATATTTGTTTTCATATAACAACATCAGAGAACTTGGCTAGATAATTTTATGTTATATGATGTGATCATGCCATGCCTTTTGTCTCTGTTTTTCAACCACTTGGATGAATCTTGCTACCATACAGTCCTCCTCAAGCTCCATAATCTCTTCCAAATTGTGTTGAAGTGATTTTCATTGATCATGTGAGTATATAGAGAAATTTGTGAGATGGGAACAACAAATTCTAACAACATGGTAACTTCCCTAGTGTAGACCAAGTGGAATGGAGTGTGTTTTGTCAGCCTTTTGCAGGTGGGGTGATATTCCCACAACACTAAAGGGATCTGTTGGTCCCATCTTTCACACTGCACATTGAAAACTTTGGTTAATGCATGTTCTAAAATATTATTGAAATATTCAATTGTACCATTAGATTGAGGATGATAGGGAGTTCTCTTCTGGTGATGAGTCATGAAATCTTGAGTGAGTTTGTGAATGATCTCATTCATAAAATTCGATCATTGGTCACTCATCATAACCTTTGGACAATCAAATCTTGTAATCACATTCTCAAAAATGAATTGCGTTGATTTTTTTGTTGTGAAGTCCTTAACCGGTGTGGCTTCGACCCATATCATTAGATATTTGGTTGTTGTAATAGTGTAGCACAAAATTTTCTGATGCGTAGGAGTTTTGATGGGTCCCACAAAATCAACAACCCATTTTTAAAATGGTTCCAATGTTGTAATTGGAAAAAGAGGGAGCTCATCTCTTCAATAAGGCTTTTTGATGTATTGACAAATGTTGCAGCATTTTCAATACTCCTTGGCATTAATGAAGAGTGATGGCCACCAAATCCCTGTACGTATAAAATTTCACGCAACAGCCTTACCTGCATTATGTCTCCTTGCAATACCCTCATGGGCTTCATACAATAGAGGGTCATGTTCATGGTCTAAGACACATGTGCACAAAATTCCATCATCTTCAAGATTATATAAATGTTTGACAATCAATTGATAGTTTGTGCTATAGGTCACTAGTTCACGATGATGGGCTGAAGTATACCCTGTTGGAGCCTGTCCAGTTGTGAGGAATTATACAATCTCAGCTAATTGATCGGGCACTACTTTGATGCAAAAAAATTTGTGTCAGTGATTTCATCATTAAGACTCCAGTTGGATTCACCAAACTCAATTTGCAATAGATGATATGGGCCGACATTGTATTTTCATGGCTTGACAACGACCTCAAATTTGAATTCTTGGAAGAGAAGAAATTGACAACATATTCTCCCCCCTAATACTAGCTTGTTGACCAAATAATTAAGCACGTAATTTGAAGTGAAGAATTTAAAAAGGGTTCCCAAGAAATACTAGCGAAACTTTTGCAAGGAATACACCATGGAAAGGCCCTCACACAATGATTAGTTTCTCCTTTAGGGTATCCAAGGCTTCTTGACATTCATGTGTCCATACATACTTGGTATATTTACATAGAATCTTCTCCGAAGGGGATGCAATTTTTGGATAGTTTTGAATGAACCACCAGTAATATCTTGTATGACCCAATGTTTCACGCAAGTCGTGCACCGAGGTGGGGGGCACCATGTCTAGTATGACAAAAATATTGGGTTGGTTGACTAATAATCCATCCTTACAAACTACATGCCCCAATAAAGTTTGAAAAGGTGTGTGAAAGATGCACTTCTTCAAATTAAAAGAAATTTGGAGTTTATGACATCGATCCAAAATCAAGAGAAGATCTTGCATGTGCTCCTTTAGAAAACTAATCATTTTCTAGTCATCCAAACAAACTTCAAGAACTTATGAATAAATTCTTTGAAGGTTGTGACCCTTATCTGGGAAAAAACTATGGGTGCATTTTTTAGTCCAAATGGCATCACAGTGCAAGCAAAGGAACCCCATTCTGTCACAAAGGTGGCTTTGGCTTGATCCGCTTATGCAATTCGAACCTAATGATACCCTAAAAATTTGTCTTTAAAAGAGTAGGCTTCTCAGCCTTCAACATTCTCCAAAACCTCTTTGGTGAATGGGGTAGGGAAAGGGTCATGAACATATGCTACATTAATACTTATTAGATCTACATATATTCATATGTCACCAGTTTCCTTGTGTTGCACCACCATGGGGCTAATCCAATTTGACTCTTCCACATGGACAATAATTCTAGCATCCAATATACAATCCAACTCTTTGTGCACCTTTTCTTTGTATATGAAATTTAATCGATAAGGCCTCCTTTTGAATGGTTTTGAATTTAGCTTGAGATGAATCTTCACCTCTCCCAAGGATCTTGCAGTTCCCTTCATTTATGAGAAGCTGTGGAGAAATAAGTCATCGTATTCCTTGATTAATTTCATGACCTGGGTAACATTATCCATATCCTAATAGTTTCCAATGATAGCCATTTTGGGTGCTTCTTCAGGTCCAATATTGTGTTTCTTTGTCTTTATTGGGTGGCCATAGTCCGATGCATACATCCATGTTTCCTTTCCCTCTAGTGTGTTCTCTCCCTTGAATTATTTGATCTGTATTCCTTGGGGATTGTCATCATCAATATCATCCACCTCAACCTTCTAACAGTGGATAAGCTCTTTCAAATATTCCATTTTTTTATTATACACATAGACCACCTTTGGGGTGGCATCCTTGGGTTGACAATGGAATATAAAATACTTGATCTGGAGGAGTGCCTCTCTTTGAGCCATATCCTCCATAGTAAAATAGAATGTTGCAAAAAAATGTGTGCTTACCTGGACCCAATATATTGTTTGTCATTAGAGATCCTCCTGAATGTATCGACTCCTGGGAACCATATCCATAGTATGAATGAATGGATGTACCCAATGGCCAGGAGGAATATTTTTGTTAATCCATCACCTCTCGCAGTATTGAATGTGCTCTTGTTGGTCTTTAGTTCCCTTATATCGATTGGCCAACTCAAATTCAGGGATTGGAAGAAACCTGGCTTTAATCATTTCATCCACCTACGCTCAATCTTGTAGGGTTGCACGGTGGGTTTCCCACCATCATACAGGTGTACCTTAGACTATGGAATCCATGGCTTGAACTCACCAATCTTTCGAGATATTTTTCACCATCTGTGCAAAGAAGTCCTCCATCGAACTTGTCCCATAAAAGCACAGTGCATCACATAGATCATAGTCAATCCAACGTACTTATTTAGTGATTCATGCACATATTTGAGTAGAGACCTCATACATTTTTTGTTGCCACCTTTATATGGCATTGTTGGAATCATTATCATAGGACTTTAAACTCCTCCAACTTAGTTCCCCATCCAATGTGGGATTGGAATAATATTCCCTTCGTCCTATGACCTTGTAGATATTTTCAATAAAAAGCTCTATGCATCCTCATCTACTAGTGCATTGTACCTATCTCCTTCATTAAGATCTAGATGTACAATAATCTGCAAAGTATCAGTCTCAAATGACATATGTTGCTTCTTCAAATTCAACATCGCATTGTTTTCAAAGGCCCAATCAATACCAAGGTAGGGTAGGGATCATAATCATCCATAATATCTATCACTTCAAAGTCATCCTTATTCACCCCTTCAATGCTCACTTCAACTAAGTTGATTCAAATGGCCTATAATGTAGATATTGTATTGATTTTCCAACCACAACTAAATGGGAAACCAAACCAAATTTGGTTAATACATAAATTCCCATGAATTCTTCAATAGGATGTTCACGTCGGAGCCCAGATCCAACATAACTCCATCCATTCCATAAATCCCAAGTTCAGTTTTCATCTTGAACTTTTTTCCTATGTGCTTCTTCTTATTGGCCTAGTACCGATCCATTTATATTAGTAGGGCTAATATCTCTCTCTATATATCTCGTCTCCCCCCATGCAGGTTGCTAACATATGTTTTAAATTTCACGCAGCATCAAGATCGTTTAACAATCTCAAGAAACAACATAAGAAGTTACTTACTTGATCTCCAGTCTTAGTTTTGCGACCCAAGTCATGTAGTGCTTCTTCATGATTTGTGTGCTTCAAATCCTTAGGTGATGTTCCTTGATCATTCTTTATTCGAAACTTCGTAGCTCCTCTTTTCTATGCACTTATTTCAATGACCTCTTCGTCACACAATTGATTTCTTCACACAAACGATATTCCTCCAACGACCTTTACATGACATGCTACAATTCTTCATGGATGTGAGCCTCTTCTAGTGATCTTTGTGTCGCTTATTGAAATTATTCATGAATCCGATCCTCTTGAAGTGATATTTTTTTCATGTGTTGCAACTTCTCTTGTGCTCTCTCCTCTTTGATGACCCTTTCTGTATCGCACAAAAAATTCTTCCGTTGAACAACATTAAACTTGCGAGGGGGCCACACCACTTTCCTTATCTTCCCCTTCAGCTTTTGACTTAATCTTTCACCATGATCGAAGTCCATGATTTACTTTTCTCTACCTTAGGTTATCACCTGAACATCTACTTCACCATCCCTTTTCTTATTCATGCACAACTATGTAGTCACCATGTTGCAATTGTCTTCTTCTCTTCCAACTTATTTAGTGATTTTGGATAGTCCTCTGTAACATGATATGGGTTGTAACAATACTGAAAAAGAGCACATAGTTTAGTATGGAACCTTGACACATGGTCAATATCTCTATAGTTAAAACAATTGGGGGGTATACCTTCCCCTCCTCCATATCCTTTTCCATAGCCACATCCATATCTGCCTCGGGGACCTCCCTGATAGCCACCTCTCTCAAAACTTCCATAGTCACTACCCTTTTGTTCCTATTGAACCCAAAATAAATTGTGGGTATGATATTGCATCAGTTGGGGTGATCAACAATGGTTCACATCATTTCCCACAGACTTGTAGAATTAACAGAACGAAGTATGATGTATCTTATGGTATTTCTCCAACTTTGAGTAGTGGGGTGGTACATGGCCCCACTATCTACAAATTTCACAACATTCCATCTGAGGCCCAGTTGGAAATGGACTCAACCCACCTTTCGCCACATAGTTTCCAAGTACATGACACCTATCTCTATGATTCCTCTCATACCGACACGTGGTACACCATATGTGCTTGTGCATGAATTTTTCCTTCACCATGTCCTAAAATTTTAACATCATATTGGCTAGTTGTGACTACACTTGCATAAATGATGTCGATGTCTCTCCTCCTCCCAGTGTAGCCTCCAAGAACATTGTAATTTTCACTGCTTCTTTCTAAGTAGTCACCCTATGTTGGTTTAGTGAGACTTGAATATGGGGAAATAGCCCTGCAATGAACCATTATCGATTCTACACATCTTGGATTTGGAGCATTAGTCTATCTTGTAAAATCTTGAATCGTTGGTCATAATACCACACAGTTTCTCACTATTTCTTATTAATCTCCTTGATCTTTGTAATACACCAATAATATGAATTAGATTTATGGAATTACTTAATTAGACATCTCTTGATTTCTATCAGGGACCTTGTCTATCATGTTGGCATAGTGGCCTTATACTTTATATACCACATCAGGGATATGTCCCTAAATGTGGTCTCCAACTGCACAATCTTTGATGCCTCGTCTATAATCCACTTCATAGACCATATCAACTCACATGTGAACCAATTTTTCTCTACATTATATCTACCTATTCCATGGAACACGAGTAACCTCAGGGTACTATCCTAATTCACCATCCTCAATCTTGAACTTTGTCCTCTGACTTGACTATTGGGTATCTAGGATATTTATACTAATACTCTTTCCATCGATGTAACATTGACTTCATCTTCTTGTTCACTCGTTGCTTCTCTTCTTTCTCCTACTATTTCCTATACTCCAATCACCTTGCTATCTGTCATTCTTTCTTCTTAGTTACAAATGTGCAAGGGGGGTGGTTCAAAGGGGGGATAAATCCATCTTCTCCTAAAATGTATCATGAGGGAACCCATAGATTTTCCTACTTGCAGCTGTGCAAATCCATGATTTCTGGATTTTTTCCCCCGCCACTAGGGGATCCTCCATCTTCCTATCCTACTTCTATGCCTCTACATTGCACCTCATATTCCTCCAAAGTTGTGGCACTCTGCAACATCCAATGTGTTTGGAATTCATCTTTCAGGCCCCTGCTACTACTACCACTGGTATCTCGAGTGGATACCCTACTCTCAATGTCATGCCTCTTCACTGGCCTATCCTCATCTATTCTCCTATTTGGAGGAACACACTCTCTACCACACTTCCTCCTGGTGTGGTATCCTTCCTCTTAATTTTTGGCCTAACCACTTGTCCTACACCCCTTAATAAATTCATTTACGATTCTCTTTTCTACTCTCCTTCTTGACTCAACTCTTATTGCATATCTTTCATCTTTCTCTCCTCTACTCTTCTAGGTCCATCCTAATCCTCACCTCATTCTAACAAATTCTAGATCATTCTCAACAGATGCATCTTCTCTTTCACTTTTCCCCCTTCTTTTCATCCCCCCTAGCTCTAGGAGAGTATACTCATACATCCTTTCGAGCTCCATGCACAACAACCCCTTCACCACAAACAATTGTTTCTATATAGAGTGGGATTTCTTCTAGTAGCCTTTTCCTAGAGCCTTTCATGAATTTTCTTTTAGGTTTCTTGAGAGAATCAGTGTATTCCATAGAAAATTCAATTGTATACCCCTTCTTCACCCAATAAAACTAGAATTCAATGGCTCAAGTCCACTTTTTATCCAATGCCTTCATCCTATCAATAGTGGCTTAATCCCAAACTATTGGTTCTAATAGCCTCAAAGAAGTATTAGTATCACTCTTCCTCTTGAACCAATCATACAAAAGACATGGAAATTCAACAAAGAAAATTTCATGCATATTAGTGTATATATACCTATCCTTCCATCATTCCACATTGACATTCAGAACTTAAGTTTCCCTATGAGAAAACTCATCTTCCTTCACAGTCAACCAATCTTGATTTTTCCCTCAAGATGGATACATCCTCATTCTTTTCCTTCATCATTCAATACAAGACTTTAAAGTCACATAAATAGAACCATTTTTTGGCTCAATCTCACTTGTGTGTCCTTCCTAATGTTGGGGGGTTGAAGAGCTAGGGTTTGTCTAGATGTGGACCAACAAAAACCCCAAGGCATCGACATATCAATCCTCATAAAAATAATGAAGAAGGTCTCACTCGATACGCCATGAGGATCATAGATACCATATGGTCTTGTGTCGATGATGAAGGGCTTAATTGCATATGGATCCACTAGGGTATGCATTCAGGTTATTCATTGCAGATCACCTAATAGTTAATAATGCATAACGAAACCAACACATTCAATTAGACACATAATTGAAACATCATAGGTCCATAATAACTACAACTTTATTATTATCTTCATTCCATCACTACAACCATACATTAACAAATCCATTCATTGACAACAATAGATCCTTTCTCTCTTATGCAATTTCCCAATGTTACATTATACAACACCGTGCACTTTCTTTTAGACTCTACCAATGGGACAAACTTAGACTTACAATAGAGACATTGCAAAACATAGGCTCAGAGTGAGATCAATTACAACAATACACACAACTATAACAATAGAAACCAACTGACTAACAAGATAAATAACTTGGTTTCTATTGTTGTTGCTCCCTTTTATTTTATTCTCATCTCTAATGCTCTATCACTTTCAGTTCTTCCCCACTCACTCCTGTGACAACCAGTTCTGCATGTTTTTGTCATCTGCATGCATTCCATGTAGCCTCTTTAGGAATCATAGCAACCTTAACTACCTTGAAAACTCATCTTCTTTCTTCTCCACGTTCCCTCATGTTTCCTATAGTAATCATTCAGGGAGATTTCTCAAATATTCTTTCTTGATTCTGATTTGCATGTGGTGTCTTCTTGATTTTTGATGCACATCACAAAACTCATACTAGAACACATTTGGTAGAACTTTGATTAGTGTGCAAATAATAAAACTTGACCTGACGTGCACACCTCCTATCACCCCTCACACAACTGCTTGACCGTGTACAAAACTGGAATAGGCGCACACAACTTCGTATGTGCACAAATGTGATATTTACCCAAAAATTTGGGTGCCAACACTTTGTTGTAGTTGTACTAGACATAAGGAAGGATCTCATCACATGTGAATGGATGGTTAGAGTTGTACATGCACAAGATATGTAAAATCATTTTATTGATGACCTCTATCTTTCCATCAATCTAAGGGTAGAAGGTAGTGGATTTGGTGAGCTTGATCTCCAACAACGACTAGACGCTCGACCAGAATGTGCTTAAGAATATGCTATCCCAATCTGATATGATGGCCTGTGGTATTCTTAAGTGTACCTATACACATTCAAAGAATAGCTTGGCAGTGGACTTGAATGTGATACTCTTCTTGTAGGTGGGAAAAAGAGTCATCTTATATAATCAATCAACAACCATGAATACACAGTCATTGCCATGCTTTATTGAGGGGAGACCTGACATGTAGTTCATCGATATGGGTTTCTAGGGCCCATCGGGAGTAGGAAAAGGGGTGTACAATCCTTATTTTTTCATGGATGGATTATAAATGGATAAATCAATGCAGGTTTTGATATACTTAATAAAATCCTATTTAATCTTTGACCAATAGAAATATGTTTGTAGTACTGCCACCATATTCTCCACGCCAAAGTGTCCTACCACCCGACTATAGTGGAATTCCCATATCATCTTTGCACACTCTCTTAAAGGAACACATAGATGACCTAGATGGCATAGCATTCCATCCTAAAGATGAAAATTGGAAATGGTCATGCATGTTCCCAAAATCTAGTAGGTTATAGTGAAGTTAGGATCATTGTCATAGAGTTGGGACCACTAGGAGGTCTCATG
>ML854326.1:29105-57219 GCA_009831015.1 Picea engelmannii | reverse complement strand
AGATAATCTACCACCATTCTAGCTAGTTTGTGTTCTACACTATTCTACTATTTTATTCATTAATAGAAGTTGGGTTTCATTGTATTGTTGTAATCCTTGATATATTTATATGTGTGTTTAATTTCGTTCTCAATATAATCTAGATCAATGGTATCATATCAATCTTATCCTTTTTATTTCTTGGTGCATGTCCTTGATGAGGTCAAGGTATAGAGAGTTGGGTCTCAAGCTAGCTTCACTTGGGGAAGACCACTCTCTCTGACCCAAGAAACCTCCCATGGTAGAAGAAAATATATATGATGGAGCAACAGATCCTTTAAATATGATTCTCAAGGAATCCCTCACGCAACAAAAAAACAAAATGATGGACAACTTCTCCTAGATTCTTTGATGACTGTCGATAGGAGTAGAGGCACCTTCAAAAAACAATCATTTTAGAGGTGTGACACCCTTCAAGGTACAAGTTAAATTTGATATCCATTTATTTAAAGGTATTATAGATGTAGATTCTTTGGATAAATGGTTGAATTTGTTGAAGGGTATTATTATGTTCAAAAATTTTCCAACATCGAAAAGATCACCTTCGCTCTCCTCAAATCCCTTCCTCATGTCAAATATTGGTGGGGATTTTTCTGGGAGAGACATAACAAATATAAGTCTATGAAATTTGATATAGGACCCACTTGGGAGGCCTTTTCTTATTCCCTCAAGGAGGAATTATAACATGCTGAAAACTATGATGACCAATACATGAGATGGACAACTCTGTGTCAATAAAGAGACTAGATAATTTCATAGTACACCAACATTTTCCATACCTTGCGCTCAAATTTGGGTATCAGAGACTATAAGAGGAACCTGATTCTGAGGTACCATAGTGGCCTACACAGGAACATCCAGACATAGATGGATTTCCTGGACATCTCCTCATTGGGAGATGCTTATTAATACACTGTCAAAATCGAGTAGAAACTTAAGCACTGGAATACACAAGAGTTTGAGTATGTAAATCTGCAACAACAAAAGTGTGGTAAAGGTGACCCCAACTCACAGAACAAGGAATAGAAAAAGGAATTTCAAACTCAATAGAAACAATCCAAGCTATAGGAAAAAATGGTAAAGGGAAATAAAAAAGGGATATTGTAAAGTGGTGTGAGTTCCAAAAAATCCCTTGAAACACCATTGATGAATGTTGCTCCAAACAATCATTGTTGTTCGATCTTAAAGAAAAAGATTCAGACCTTGACTCAAAATTTGATTCAGAATATGATAAGGGAAAGTGAATCATCGATGCAGAACCCAATGCTACCATCACAATTGCAAATATCCAACGAGATGAGTTAGAGGAGCTTGAGGAAAGGGAGCACCTCTTCCATTCACAAATGAGGGTGAAGGGGAGCCCACTACATTTCATTATTGACGATGACAACCAAAAGAATATGATCTTAGTTGAGGTCATCAAGATATTGAAACTTGTGATGATGCCACACCCCTAACCATACACCATCGGTTGGTTGAGCTAGGGATGAGACCTTTGTGTCAGCCAACAATTTTGCATGTCCTATGCCATCAAGCCCTTCAAAGATGAGTTACTATGTGATGTTTCACAGGGAAACCTTATATGTGGAAACTCAAAGTTTGTGAATGTTATTTTAGGGAAACCTTATATTTGGAAAAACCATGTTGTTTATGAGTGTTGACCCCATATTGACATTATTACTTTGGGAGTTCATCCCTATAGGTTACCAAAGGTAGTTGTGACTACTACAATTTCATTGATCTCGATAAAATAGTGTCGAAAGCTAATCTCTCAGACTATGAAGTTTGTCCTCTTCATGGTTCATTATAAAGGTGAATGAAAGGTCACTATGACCATCACAAATTTATGACAAGGTATCTCTACATAGAAGAATTAGGTGGACAATATTGTAGAGGAGCACATAGACCTCTTCACTTCACATATAGGGGTTCCTCTAAAATTTCAAGTCAAACATCCAATTGATTTGATACCCAGTACCCCCTCAGTCAATTATCCAATATACAGATGCTCCCTTTTGGAGAATGAGGAAATAAATAATCAAATTCATGAGCTTATACAAGAGGGCCACATTCGACCGAGATCCTCACCTTGTGTGAGCCTAATTCTGTTGGTTCATAATAAGGATGGGAAATGGTGGCTCTATATTTATTATAGAGCCTTGAAACAAATCACTATCAAGAACCGATACCTAATCCATCAAAGTGATGATATTCTTAATCAACTTAAGGGTGCCAAGTTCTTCAGTAAGATTTATTTGAATTCAAGCTATCACCGGGTTCATAGAGAACAAATTGATGTATGGAAGACAACCTTCAAATATAAAGAGGTCCTCTATGAGTTGTTGGTTATGCCTTTTTTCTTGACTAATGCTCTAGTGACATTCATGAGGATGATGGATGATATCTTGCATTCATTCACAAAATGTTTTGTGGTCGTCCATTTGGATGAAATCCTCATCTTCATCTGGACCTGGGAAAATAACTTGTAGCACATTCAACATGCCCTAAACACCATGCGGGAACAAAAGTTATATGCCAATCTGGAGAAACAAACATTCCACATGTAAAGAATCAAATGCTTTGGATACATCATGGATGAACATGGGGTGCATTTGGACCTATCCAATATCCAAGTCATTCATTATTGGCGATCCTAGACGACTCTGATATAGCTCCATAGATTCTCAGTCCTCACCAAATTCTAGCGCAGGTTTTTTGGGTTTCTCTCATATCACTTGGCCCTTAAGTCAAGTGAACAATGGGGGAGCTAAAGCCAATTTTTCCTAGTATGAATCACATCAGAAAACATTCCAAGATCTAAAACACCACCTTTGTTCCACACTAGTCCTCATATTTCCAGACTTGCAACAACCATTTGAGATTGAGACAAATGCCTCTAACTATGTTATCAATGTTGTCCTCACTTAGAAGGTTAAATATACCTTATGAAATGTTGGTGTTGGTGTTTTTTGTGTTCTTAGTTGAGTAATTATAACCATTCATTTGCATTCAAATATGTTACTCACAATATATACAAAACAATCTACTACATAATATAAGGTAGTCACAATGCTCTCTCTGATTTAATGTATTAAAATTTAAATAGAAACAATGAAGTTATATTACAATAGAATATAAAATATGGGATAGGTGAACCTGATATACATCCACTGAGTAAAATATCTCCGCACAAATCTCCCAAAATATGAACTGCAACAAACATTTGTTGGCAATTTTATAGAGATCATCCTTTGGTCCTCTATCCTCCTCCAAACATGAACTCGACCATAGGAAATGATATCAATACACTCAACAACTTAGGAATTTTTCTCAACCAATAAGTAATGCACCCAGTTTCCAATAGATGCACCCAGCAAGGGAATGATGCACCCAGCAAGGGAATGATGCAACCAACAAGTGAAAAGAGTTTACCCAACAGTCAATAAATACACCTAGCAAAGGAGAATGCACCCAAAAATGGTTAGTTTCAACCCACAATAGAAAACTCAGCCCTACCAACAACAAATAATGGAGCCACTAGCTAGTTCTACCCCTTATTCAAAATATTCAACTTTCCACATAGATAAATCTTCCCCAAAAGAGATAAATTAATCCAAAGATGAGCAACTCGACCTCCAAGATGAGTAATACACCCTATCCAGAGTATTTATGCTTCTTCCATAAGAGAAAATGCACTCAACTTGTACAAATTCATCCCCACAAAGATAAAATTGACCCTCGCACTCATAAAATTGGTTGACAACCTTAAAATCATTCTCTACTTGACCCAACTCATCCTCTATAAGGGATATTTGACCCACACATTACCATACTCCACCGCCAACAAGATAACCATGTTGTGAAAGAAAATGATTCAACTTCTATCAAGAAATCCTTGCCACAAGAAGGTAAAATTGATCTTACTGAAGCACAATAGGAATATCTGGATGATCTCCTTCGAATGACTAGATAGGGTGGATATGTTACACCACCAAAACTAATCTCTGAAATTCCTCCAATGGTTTTCGTCCCAAGAGTTAACAAAGCCACAAAGAACTCTCTCAATTGAAAATTAGAAAATGATTAGACAAGAATGAGAGAGGGTGTCTCTCTTTTTCACTTTTATTCTTTAGTTGAAACTTTTGTGACCCTTTTCACCCTTTACTAAGTTTAAGTGGATTTTCATATTCTCAATAGTCAATTAGGTTCCTTTTTTCCTTTTACTCAATGTCACTTTTAAATTTAATTATTTCCCACTCCAGTGACATTAAATAAATAATTAATTCCCTTTTTCCCCACCGACTGCAGCCTACGGTAATTACTTAGGATATTTCTTCACTCTCCTAGAAGAATAATTTGGAAAGGAACATTACAGTCCTCCCTTCCCGAGATTGTTTGTCCTCGAGCAACTGCAAATTTGGATGCTACACGATATGATGACTTTCCCATGTGGCATCCTCTGTTGGTAAATCTCACCACATGATGAGGCATTCCTGAATCACCCTGTTATGAAACCTCCTCAATTGAACCTCCAACACCTCCTTAGGTACTAGTACTATTTGTCCCTCCTCATCCAATGGAGGTAGCTCTACCAAAGTAGTGACCTATTTCCCCAATTCTTTTTTGATACATGAGACGTGAAACACATTATGAATTTTTATCCCCTCTGGAAATTCCAGTTCAAAAGCCACTTCGCCAACTCCTTGAACCACCCTATATGTCCATAAAAACGTGTATTAATCCTCTTTGCACCACTCTTATTTAGTGAATAATGAATGCATGGTTGTAGCCTCAATAAAACCAAGTCTCTTACATCAAAATTTCACTTGCCTTTATGTCTGAGTGCATATAGATTTTGTTGATTTTGGGTCATCTGTAGATTGTTATTGAGAGCCTTGAGTATGTCTTGACTCTCTTGGATACATTATTTGGATTTGGGAGCCCTGCTATCCCAAAACACCAAGTCAAAAAAGGAAAGAGTATCATATCCATATAATGCTCGGAATGGTTTCTTGCCTATGGACATGTGATGAGTGATGTTGTAGCAATGTCCTCCTAAATGCAACCAGTTCACCCATGTTTTATGTTGCCCTAACACATAGTTACATAGATATCCCTCAAGCCATTTGTTCACAATATCTATCTGGTCATCCATATGAGGGTGGTAACTAATGCTGAGAGTCAACTTGGTGCCAACCAATTTGAACAACTAATGCCAAAATGTGATAAGGAACATATTGTCCCTATCATTGACAATATACCTCGATAGTCCATGGAGTCTGAATATCTCTCTGAAGAAAAACTCCACCACCTATGCTACCTTGTATTCATAGGATATGGAAAAGGAGTGTGCAAATTTGGTTAATAAATCGACCAATACATATATACAATCTCTACCTTGGACCTTTGGTAGCCCTGTGATAAATTCCATGGATATGCTTTCCCATTTATGGTCTGGGATGGGAAACAAATGTAGTAGTATTTCAAGATGGATCTTCTCTAACTTGTTCTGTTGACAAGTCACACACTCTCTCACATGATTCAATACATCATCGTTGAGTCTTTTCCAAGTGAACCTCTCCTTGATTTTCCTATAGGTTTTGAAGTATACCGAATGTCCTTCCAATGGTGTATTGTGCATAACCTCCATGATTTTCTCCTTTAGTTTAGATTATGGAACTAAATATATATGGTCCTTGTAGTAGATTCTTTAATCCACCACTTTGTACCTATCATCTTGCACACTATGGTCCATCACCTCACAAGAAAATGTTTTCTTGGAATACTCCACTAATAGATGGGATTTCCAATCAGTCAAGACCTCTGGAAGTGAAAACACCTCTGGTCTTCTGGAGAGGGAATCTGCAACTACATTCTTCTTTCTCTTTACATAATCAATGTCGAAATCATATGCCTATAGTTTTCTAACCCATTTTTGTTTCCTTTCATTTAATTCCTTCTATCCCATAAAATGCCTCAAGTTGTTCTGGTCTATCTTAACCACAATTTTACCACCTACCAAGTATTGTCTAAGCTTCACCAAGGATTGCATGATGGCAATAATTTACTTTTTCGTAGATGTAGTAGAGTCTCTTAGACTCTGTAATCTTTTTGTTTCATAAAAAATGATCCTATTCCCTCACTCGATGCATTGCACTCAAGCACAAAAGGCTGACTGAAATCAGGAAGTGTTAGAACTGGACAAGTGCTCATCACCTCCTTCATCTTGTCAAACGTCCTATGGGCCTCATCTATCCACTTGAACACCCCCTTATTTGTTAGATTAGTGAGTGGTGAAACCAACTGTGAAAAACCCTTAACAAACCTCATATAGTAGTCACAAATCCCAAAGAAACCACACAAGTGTGAAATATTTTTGGGTGATGGCCAATCTAGTATGGCCTGAATCTTTTCTCTATGCACCTATACCCTCTAAGCACTAACCACATGACACAAGTATATTATATCTTTCATTCCAAACTCATAGTTTGTATCCTTGGCATGTAGTGATTGATCCTCCATGATACTCAGAATATCCTTGAGATGTCTCAAGTGCTCCTCCCATGTTTTGATATAAATCAATAGATCATCAAAGAATACCAAAAGAAACTTCTTGAACTTCTTTTTGAAGATGTGATTCATGCAATATTGGAAATTAGTTGGTATATTGGTCAACCCAAATGGAATGACCAAAAACTCATAATTCCCATAATGGCATTTGAAAGAAGTTTTTGGAATGTCTTTCTCTTTGAATTTAATCTGGCGATACCCCAATCGAAGATCAATCTTCAAAAAATACATTTCCCCATGTAAATTATCTAGTAGCTCATTGATCCTGGGAATTGGGTACTTGTTTTTTTATTTTCTTCTTATTCAATGCCCCATAATCAATGCACATCTGCATTGTGCCATCCTTATTCTTCACCAACACTACAGAATAAGTGAATGGAATATAACTCGGCCTAAGATGCCCCATCTCCAACAAATCCTTAATATTATTTTTGATCTCATCCTTGAATTTCTTAGGATGTCTGTAGGGAGTGATGATCACTGGTTTGGCTCCCTCCTCCAACTCAATAGTGTGCTCAAATTCTCTATTGGGTTGTCTCCATGGAGGTATCCACCCAAATACTTGGTCATGTTTACTAAAAATTGTATATATGTCCACATGATGATAATGGATGCTACCAGAAGGATTCTCAGTAGTGACCATGATCTCTACTTCATAAGTGACATCACCATGTATAAATATTCCCTCCATCATTTTAGCTGAGATGATATTAGGAGCATCATTTAGCATGCCTCTCAAGACCACCTTCCTACCATCTTCTACCTTAAAATTCAACTCCATGGCATTTTATTCAATCATATGACTCCCTATGAAAATAAGCCACTCAACCCCCAATAAGACATTGGTATCCTACAACTCAAATACATAAAATTCATCCATCACTGTGTAGTTTCCCAATGTCAAACATAGTTGTGATATATTTTTTTTTCAAGGTATGACACGCCTGTTATCCAATGCCACATCAAATCCCTCGAAGTCCATTGTATAAATCCCTCTCCTAGCTACCCATTCTAAGTCAATAAAGTTGTGGGTTTCCCCACCATCAATCAATGCGTTGGACCATTGACCCTGTACAACACCCCTGATCCTAAAGGTGTGAAATATGGGGATACTTGATAGAGTGGAAATAGCTCCACTCTTGGTCTCCTCCTACAGATTATTCTCAGTTGATTTTTCATGCTCACCATCCTATTCTTGCTCTGCTTCCTCCTCATCCTCACTCTCTAAGAGGAACTCTATATAATGTGCCTTTCCTTACCCATACACCTATTACCACTCTCCCAAGGGTCTTTGAAATTGAACTAAAGCTTATTTCTCCTCAAATAATTACGAGTTTCCTCATCCATATTCTCCTTTCTCGTTCCTTCTTTTTGAAAGGGCTTATTATCTTTGTTATTTTCAGTAATGAATGTTTTGGAGAATTTGTTTGTCTTGGGGACCGCATCCTCCATATCTTGTGTCTAGATAATGGCATCCTGCAATGTCTCTAGTTTGAAGGATTTCACCCAACCATGCAGTGGCTTAGATAAAACTTCTGTAAACATCATCACCAATCTATTCTCAGATATTTCTGTCATTGTGACGACAAGCTTCTAAAATTCTGTGATGTATGTGTCTGGTGTCCCAAATTGTTTGATTTGTGATAGATCCTTGAATTGTATCTTTGGATCCTTCCCATAAAACCTCTCCATCAAATTGTTTGTGAAGTCTAGGTAAGTGGTGATGTGGGTATGTACCAGAGTGACCAATTCATGGTACCACCACTCATGGACCTCTCCATCCAAATGCAGGGTAGTGAATTTAATTGCCTCATCCTCTGTCATGGTATTAATATAGAAGTATGTATCAAAATTTTGATCCCATGCTCGAGATCAGGATTTACTTGAACCATCGAAAGTGGGAATGGTGATAATCCCAACCTTCCTTCTTAGATCACTATTCTGCTGACCCCTGTTAACTTATCTTGGCATGTTCATGTACTTGATATTGCAATAGTGTTGGCATAGGGGAAGACCCAGGGTTCAAATCTTAGCAATGCACTAAAAAAACCCCGACTACTGGCCCTTTCGACAACACCTATGAAGCAGGCGAGGTCTCACCCGAGGTAGAAGCAAGGGGGGTTATAGGATGCAAGTGTCTGTAACTAAGCTGGGACACAAATCTGTGATAATAACACTTCACAGGTTATTCTGTTAGCTCTTAGGAAGTGACATACATTAATTCATTAACCTTATTAACATCACAGAATGTACCCAAGAATAGATCTAGCATAGTAAAAACAAATATTAAGCACTTCAACCACTTAGCACATAGCACTTTGAATAAGATCTAGCATATAAGCCAATCATTTAAGAAAAACATACATATTCATTATAAATTATAATCTAAGAACTAAGAAAAACATAATAAAGATAACATTGCACAAAGAAAACCATAAGACACCAGATGTACGTGGTTCACCCCAGTGTGGGGCTATGTCCACCAACCGCTTCTCCTTCTTTATTATGTGCTCAAATCTTACATTCATTCACTCCTATGCACTAAACCATAGAGTCAATCTTCGCATAGGATAGGAGATCTGCGCATTGAGCACCAGATCCTCCTTCCAAAACTAGGTCAGGGCATAGAGTGAACCCTCTATCAAGCACAAATCCTTAACACATGTACATTCCTTTGCACAAAGATACTCAAAACGACTTGCACTTAGATCTCCCAAAAAATTATACTTATACAATACATTCTTACTTATTTATAATTTTACAATCCCTTACAATAAGGCCTAATCATGGGTAAACCCCATGGGCCGACATCCCATAAACCCATTACAAAAACCATAGAAAAACCCCTTAATGGGTCCACATAGCCTGCACAATCAGTGATATTCATGATCTTATCTCTGCCTAGGTGTTGCTTCTTCGAACAATGTGTTGAATTCCAAAAGTGGTCCAAATATAACCAAGGTTTCCTCAAAACTTGGTTGAGGGTCAACAGGCCCCCAACACTCACCTGTGACTCGTCCCGACTCACTCAGGTCTAGACAATGCTACTTTGAAGGCCTCAAGCTTAACTCGGGCTGCCTCGACTTGCTGCTTCTCCTGAGCCTCCTTCTCAGCGAGCTCCTGGATCGTTTTCTCTATAACAGACCCTTCCAAGCATTGTTCTACTGATACAACCACTTGGTCGAATTGTGAGCCCTGTCCATCGATCTCTTCAAACACCTTGTAGGCTTCATCCTGCACAGGTTGCAGCTTTTGCGTGACTTCCATTTCCTTTACGTGGAGGGAAATGATCTGTTGCTATACTGCATGCTTCTCCTAGGAACTTTTCATTCTTTCTACTGCAGTGAGCAGCTTCATCTGCGTCTGCACGAAAAATGCCTATTGTTGTGCCTCCTAAAACTGTGCTTCCATATTTCTTAGATCTAGATCCTCGACGATGTGTTCATATGTTTGTGCACTTCTATCACTCAATTTTTTGCACTCCAAGGCGAGGGCTCTTATCCTTACTATTGTTTTCTTAGTGGTTTCCTCCCTCTGGTCACACACCTCTTGCGAGGTGCTCGGTATTGCTTGGGACTCCAATTTTGTTATTCTAGCTTGAGGTTGGTGGAGGGTCTCAGTGAGCTTCACTAATTGAGCCTCGAGCGACTCTTTCTCCTCCTGTGCCAAGCCTAGCATAGAGTGACATGCTTTACTCACTACTTCTTTGACCATGGCATGCTCTATGAGAAAATGCTCCTTTTCTCTTTGTAGCTAGGATTTTTCCTCCTGGAGCTTTGCCTGAAGCTCTACTTTCCCACTTTCCTGGGCTGATACATTTTCCCGCGCTTCTCTTAATTTCACTAGGAATTCATATTTCTCCTATTTCAAGGCTTCTATAGCCTTCTCCTTCTCTTCCCGGACTCTCTGAATTCTATCTTTTGTCACATTCACAAGTCTTCTCAATTGGGTTGGTTCATCCCCCAATTCTACAATCTGTGATGAGGAAGGCGCAATAGGTATTGCGTGGAAAAAAATGAATAACTTGTTGTACTTCCTTCAATTCCTTTTCGATCCTTCCATATATCTCCTCCTACTTCTCTCCACATCTTTGCAAGATGTCCTTGGAATCGTCCTCCATAGCTCCGCGGACCAGACTGATATCGTCCTCCATGAGCGTGGCCTCCAATTGGGGCTTATTAGCACGCATATTCTTCCTTGTTGAGGGTTTCTCTGGAGAAACCTTCCTCTTCTGCGGTGTTACTATCCCAACAGGGGGATCCTCAAGTGGAGGGGTGATAGTTTCACCTCCTCCTTTCCCTTCTTCTCCTTCATCTCCTCCTCCCTGTCCTTCTTCTTCATCTTCTCCTCTTCCTGGCGAGCTAGATGCATTATCTTCAGAAGCATTGTCCTCCTCATCGCTCTCTATATCCTGGACTTATTCCTTCTTTTTTTTCTTCTTCGTCCCAATGGACTTTTTGACATGCTCAACCCAAGTGACTATGGGGCTTTCTATGGTGTCAGTGTCGAAGAGTTCTACATCAGTGACGGGTACAAGAAATTCCTCCGGTCACTCCTTTGTAATCTGCTTTGTGTATTCATCTATCAGCTTGTAGTACGACTGTAACTCTTCCTGGTTCTCATTTCTGCGCAGAATGATGTAGATGAAGTGAGGATATGTGAAAAACTTTGCTATTGGTTAGTACTGGTGAAAGGTGTGTGGTGTCATGCATGGAAATGATTCAATGGCGACCTTTAATTGTTGATAGTATGCATGAAATAAAATGTTGGAATGCCACTACTTCGTCATGTAGTTGGTGTACCATAGGGTTGAAAATCGAGCGACCAAAATCTATGAGGGTTCTATTTATGGGAAGGTGGCTCCTTCAAAAATTTTCCAAGCGACAAATTCGATGAAAATGATCAGCCAACTATAATGGAATTCATATCCCAAATCCTGGGATTTGTGGCAATCTTTCTCTAGTTCATTGATAAGGCAGTTCACGCAGTTCATCTGGATGCCCTCCACACATTTTTCTGCGAGGTCCACCACGAACCTGAAAACCTGTGTGGGGTGGTTCTTCCTTACGATCTTTCCATCTATGAGTTGGAAAGCGAGGTGCATTGCACCATCCTTTATAGAGGATACCTTGTAACCTTGCTTTCATTTTTCGACTTCTCTGTAAGCTTCCTTAATGTGTTGTGCCAGGGAATGGTTTGAGGCCTTCCCTGGATAAAATTGTTGAGGGTTAGGTCCCTTCACGCTTAAGCCTATGATCCAATGGATCAACATTGGATCCACGGTAATCCTTTTTTTGAGCCACAAGTATCCTCCATGATAGCATGACAAGAGGAGTTTAACGCAGACATTAACCTCCTGGTGGTTGCCAAAATGGGGAATATTCATCACATTCAGCATGGTGGACGGTGCCATCCCCTTAATCAATGGTTGTGGGACAAGGTGAGGCTTCTTCCAAGTTGATTTCATGAGATAGTGATGCAGCACCAACATGGCATAGTTATTTCGGTCTCCCAAATTGAAGTCGTTGTTCTTCAATAGTGGGATTTCTCCTAACTAACTCCCGAATACGTGTATTCCTTTCGGAATGTATGTGGTGAACACGGTGTACTCATAATCTTGGGGGATGTTGTCATGGTTAACTGTGCCAGCCAAAGATGGGATATACTCTGGTAGGATTGACGAGATCTACTTCGCATTAGCCAGATCATCGCAGTGCTTACTTTGTTGCTCAGTCACAGAGTTAACATGGCCAGAACGACGTCCAGTTGAAGGGGAAGTCTGCAGTCCCCTAGTCAATGATTCTTGGGCACCTTCAGATATCGATCTGTCGGACATTATATTCTTGAGGACTTACTTGATAGACTTCTCCAATTCACTAGGTTTTCCCGACATTCTAACTTTTAAATAGACAGATCGGGGTAGATGAATGGACGGGCGGGGTAGACAAGAGGACATGTGGGGTCTAGTTTTAGATAACACAGATCGACACATAGAAAATTATCTTCTTGTCTCAGTTATTCATGGGTAGAAAAAAGTGGTCCCGACGCAGCGTTCAATGGGTTAAATAAGTGGGGCATCGTAACAGATTCTTCCAACGACCAAGAATTCTTCCATCAATGTGAATATGTCTATTAGGGCGCAGTCTCAACATCCAAAAGTGGTCCATCATCCCATAAATGCATTTTATAACCATTCCAGAGCACCATTCTAATGTTCGGGGCACCTCCAACAATGATATAAATTCACCAGGGTGAAGCCCCATTCTATACGGACCTGTTGTTCCAACAAGGTTCAAACCCTGCAAACCTGCCTCCTATGAGGCTCCAGTCTATGAAGTCTTCCATCTGTTCTCTATAGATTCTTGTAGTTTTTCCAAATTAGCTTTATTTTATTGAGCTTCCTTGCCTTCTTCACTGTGATCTAAGTCTCTCTAACTGTTTCTGGAATCCTCTTTCCATTCTTATTCTTATCTTCCCCTAGCGCAGTGGCTTCGCACTGTTGAGGTTCCCTCAAAGGGTCAGAAGTTAATATCCATTTTCTTAACACTTCATGAGTGGACATACTTATTTCTTGAATAGATAGGTCCTTCAAGCCTTCTTGCATTATTTCAAACTTGACAACTAATTCTCTTTCGTTCTATCCCTCCTGCGTTGTTACTCTATTATGTTGCTTCGACTTATCCTCTCATTATTCTATTAGTCGGTCTATTTTCTAGCTATGAAATCCGTTAGTTCTTTCTTTTTATTTTCTGTAGATTCTTCCTTTTCTTTCCTTCTAATTCGATCCTTCTCAATCCAAGTCATACCTAATAAAAGTGGGAAAGGGGTGTTTTCCTCAACAAACTTAATGACTTCAAATTCCTCTTCAGTCGATGTTCCATGAACAATAATAGGTACATTAATAACTCTTCCACATAGGGTTATGATATTTCCCATAAACAAGCCTATCCTTCCTAATGAAGGTACCACAATAGGATTTCCCAAAATTTCCCAAGTGTCTTCTGTCATAATATTTACTCGTGTTTCCTCATCCAAGACACAGTCTATGTCGAAGTCTTCTATTCTTTCACTTATGCATTGTTTTACTTTCAGGATCTCTAGTAAACTGACATCTTTGTGAACATCTATCATTTCTTTCAATTGTAATAACATAGTCCGAGCTTCCTTTGATTCTTTCTCTTTATGACTCTCTAACATGCCCTTGGTATTTTGACTTCCTTCATAGTTTTCTTGTCTTATGTTCATTCTTTCAACTTTAGCAATCATCCTACAACAAAGACAAATAGGACCTATGCCAGGGAATTCCTTAGCAAGGTGTCCCAGTCTTCTGTAGTTATAACACAATGCCAATCCTCTTTTTCTTTTAAACGTTCCCCATCCTTTTTTGTACTACGCACTAGGATCATAGTGTTGGACCTGCAATCTGCAAAAAACATTTATAGGTTCTTGCATCCACTTATTAGTCCAAAAACTCTTTCTTTGCATAGGAATAAAATATCTTTCTTCATTTCCATTAAATTTACTCAAATCGACTCTTTCTTTCAACTGCACCCTAGCCTTCAAACTAGGACAAAATCTATTAAACATACTTAAGTTCATGCTTTCAAAAAAAAAAATCACCTATCTTACTTTTGTCAAAGCATAAAGATTTACCTCTTTTCTTCAGATCGGATTTATTTCTTAGCACAAAGCTTCACAAGTCAAGTAGAGTACTATGCACTTTAGCAGTAGATATACGTACAGAGCTTCCCTTTTCTTTACTTCAGTTCCCAACAATCACAGTTTCAGGTCACAATAAAGGAACCATTTGGTGGCACAGGGGTAGACCTAGGGTTCAATGCTTAACAACACACCTGCGAAGAAGGTGAGGTCTCACTGGAGGTAGAAGGAGGGGGGGTTACAGGATGTAGGTGTCTGTAACCAAGATGGGACACAGATCTGTGATAATAACACTTCGCAGGGTATTTTGTTAGGTCTTAGGAAGTGACATACATTAGTTCATTAACCTTATTAACATTGCAAAATGTACCCAAGAATATATCTATCATAGTTACAACAAAGATTAAGCACTTAAACCGCTTAACACATAGCACTTTGAATCAGATCTAGTATATAAGCCAAGCATTTAAGAAAAACATACATATTCATTATACATTCTAATCTAAGAACCAAGAAAAACATAACAGAGATAACATTGCACAAAGAAAACCATAAGACACCATATGTATGTGGTTCACCCCAGTGTGGGTATACATCCACCAAATGCTTCACCTTCTTTATTATGTCCTCGAATATTACATTCATTCACTCCTATGCACTAAGCCACAGAGTCAATCTTCGCATAGGATAATAGATCTACGCACTGAGCACTAGATCCTCCTTCCAAAACTAGGTCAGAGAACAGAGACAACCCTCTATCGAGCACAAAGCCTTAACACACATACATTCCTTGGCACAAAGATACTCAAAACTACTTGCACTTAGCTCTCCAAAAAACTTCTACTTCTACCATACATTCTTACTTATTTATACTTTTACAATCCTTTACAATAAGGCCTAATCATAGGTAAACCCCATGGGACGACATGCCATAAACCCATTACAAAACACTAGAAAACCCCTTATTGGGTCCACATAGCTTGCAAAATCGGTGAGATCTGCGATCTCAGCTCCGCCTAGGCGTTCCTTCTTCGAACAATGTGTCTAAGTCCAAAATTGGTCCAAATCTGACCAAGGTTTCCTCAAAACTTGGTCAAGGGTCAAAAAATAGAATTGTAGTGACATGCCCACCTGGAAATCCTCACCCATGTCTTGGTACTCCCTCCAGTAATTATCAAAGGTATCACCTTGACCTTGTTTTCCTTTATTCCTTACCTGTTGGTTCCCTGTGAACTGAGGCAAAAGAAGTCTAGGAAACATCCTGCCTATAGTTCTAGTACCCACCTATGATGGAATGTGATTGTTACTTCCTTCTGCATGGTTTTCATTATTCCCAAAGATACCCCCTACACCATTAATTCCCCTATTATGTCTATTAGTTCCCCCATTACCATTGTTACCCCCATGGTTCTGGTTGGCTTGGTTGGTTGCAATCAACTGATTCAAGAGTTGTGCCAACTGTTGTTGTCAGTAACTGGCCTCTCTACATTTTTCAAGTCTCTATTCTCATTCTCATCCTATATGTTTTCCTCTGGTTCTACCTCCGGTTGGTTCTCTTATAATATCTCTTCTTGTTGAATATGGTTTTCTAGCCCTTGCTGCCTCCTAATTCTGTAGGGGATGTACCCTTCTCCCTCTTCTTAAGTCATGAAATTTTAAATTCCCTCAGGCTGGCAAGACTGAGGCTCTAATACCACTGAAATAATATATATATATATATATATATATATTTACTTTTTGGTGTTCTCACTTCAAGAATTATAACAATTCATTTTCATTCACATATGCTACTCCCAATAAATACAAAAGAAATTGCTACAGAATATAAGGAAACCACAATACTCTCTTTTCTTTAATGTATCTAATTTTAAATAGCAACAATGCAATTAGATTACAACATAATATAAAATATGGGCTAGGTGAACCTACTATACGTCCACTCAGTAAATTGTCTTTGCACAAATCTCCCAAATTATGAACAACATCAAACAATTGTAGGTAAGTTTGTAGAGATCAACCTTTGGTCCTCTATCCTCCTCCAAAAAAGAACTCGCCCACAAGAAATGATACAAGCACACTCAACAACTTAGGAATTATTCTCAACCAATAAGTAATGCACCCAATTTCCAATAGATGCTCCCAACAAGGGAATGGTGCAACCATCAAGTGAAAATGGTGTACCCAATAATCAATAGTTACTCCCAACAAATGATAATGTGCCCAACAATGGTTAGTTTCGATCCACAATAGAAAAATTGGCCCTACTAACAACAAATAATGGAGCCACTAGCTAGTTTGACCCCTTCTTCACAAGATTCGACTTTGCATACAGATATATCAACCCCAAAAGAGATAAATCAATCCAGAGATGAGAAGATCAAACTCCAATATGAGTAATAGGCCCTGTATGGAGTATTTTTGCTTCTTCAAAAGGATAAAATGTGCCCAACTTTTCCAAATTCTCCCCCACGGAGATAAACTCAACCCTCTCACTCAAAAAATTGGTTCACAGTCTTAAAATTGTTCTCTCCTTGACCCAACTCGTCCTCTACAAGGGAGATTCAACCCAAACATTACCATACTCCACCACCGACAAGATAAATCAATTGTGAAAGAAAAATATTAATCTTCTCTCAATAAATCCTCACCACAAGAAGGTAAAATTGATCTCACTTAAGCAAAATAGGAAGATATGGATGATCTCCTCCAAATGAATAGCTAGAGGGGATATGTTACACCACCGAAACTAAGCTCTGAAATTCCTCCTAGGGTTTTCATCCCAATATTTAACAATTCCACAAAGATATCTCTCAATTGAAAATTAGAAAATGACTAGAAAAGAATGAGAGAGGGTGCCCCTCTTTTTTCCTTTTATTCTTTAGTCAAATTTTTTGCGACCCTTTTCACTCTTTAATAAGTTTAATTGGATTTTCATATTCTCAATAATCACTTAGGAGCCTTTTTTCCTTTTACTCAATGTCACTTTTAAATGTAATTAATTATCGCTCCAGTGACATTAAATAAATAATTAATTCCCTTTTTCCCGACTGACTATAGCCTATGGGAATTACTTAGGATATTTGTTCAGTCTCCTAGAAGACTCATTTGAAAAGGGACATTACATAAGGGACATATGGTATCATATCATAATGAAACACTATTTGATTTTGTTTGTAGATATCCCACCTTTGACAAGGAGATGTACTCCATTGTGTAGGCATGTTGACAGTGGAAGCATTATATTCTAGGAAATAAAATGATCATCCACATTGATCACAAGCCTTTGCAATTCATGCAGATACAAGGAAAGCTACAGAATGACCACCATCATAAATAATACACATACTTGCAATAATTCCACTTGAACATTAAGTACAAGGAGGGAAGTGACAACCATGTTGCAGACTACCTCAATCGGTCCCAGATTGTGGCACTCACCACAATTCTTAACTCGTATGGGCCCAAGACCTTGAAGTGGCCATAATTATACAACAATGACTTTGAATTTACCGCTACTTATTAGACACTAAGTGTTGGTAAATAAGTTCCATAATTCCACCTCCAAGATGTGATATTGTGTTATCTATTCCATATTTTTGTTCCTTCAATTGACCATCCAAAGATAATTTAGGAGGCACATTACACTCGAGTGGTAGGGAACTTCGGTGTGGAGAAGACAATAATAGTACTTTAGAATCATTTCTACTGGTCAAATCTTCGATAGGACATCAATCGGTATATCAGGTCATGCATTTCTTGTGCCATAAATAAGCCATTCATCAAGAAGTAGGGGGTGTACACTCATTTTCCTAGCCTATAAAATCCTTGGGAGTATGTATCCATGGATTACATGTTAGGTTTTCCCTCCACCAAACATGTTCACAATGGTTTTTTTGTGGTTTTCGATTAGTTCTCTAATATGGCCATTTTGACTCCATGTAAAAAGAGTATCACAACTGAGGCTACTAATAGGATCTTCTCTGAGTAGGTTTGGGTTCATTTACGGATATTTTCTACAATTGAAGCCATATATAACATATTTTATGCAGATAACTTTAAGAATTTTCTAAATTTTTTAATGAAATTACCCTCTGATGGTTCGTTCATTTTATTTGTTCACAAAGAGGCTCTATTATTATTAATAGGCAAGGCTCTAGTTGGTGATTGTTTCTTGATCTTATCGTCCACATGCTGAAGTTTCAAACCACCTTTCTTTGAAGCATTATTATTAGGTCTATATGAATATATTGATTAAAAATGATGTTAAATTTTGATGTAGCATACTTCATCTAGCAATCTCTAACATTAATAGACAACAAAGTTCCCTAAGTTGAAACTTCAATTTTATGAAAAAGGATCTAGAAAACATTAATTAACCTTGTTATGAGGCCAAACAAGACCATCATGTTTGGTTAAAATAAATTTGTCCAAATATTTTTTATCATGTCAATGGTCTTAAAAAAGGTCACTGACACAAAATTTTGATAATTTATTAGAAATGAATTGACTTGTCTATAGAAAAAAAATTATGTCACTAAACCAATTACTATAGTCTGTACAACATGAAATCTAGGGACTAATAAGTAATAATAACATAAAGGAATATAAAATAAAATATTTGAACATGCTAAATCTAAAATTTCTCACTATTTTTCCAAAACATTCTCTCTATATAAGGTATATTGTTATTCATAACTTATCCTTAGTCAACTAGATTCTAAATGCTATCAATTTTTACATGATTACAAAATACAAAATTTCATAATATACAACCCAAGGCTTATTGTATATAAAATTTAAGAAACAATTTCTAATATAAATCTAGTTGGGTAAACTTTACATAACTATTAGCATGATACAAGAGTGAGTCTCCAATATTTATATCCTTCCAATGAAAGATAAAAGGATTTTTTTATACCATTCCTAATCCAAGTCGATAATAGTGGCCACCCACCCATCCCACTAATTTAGAATGGTTCCACATCTTGGCGGTTTTCTACAATTTGTTGGGTCCCAAACTTTTGGGGCCATTTTGAGGCCCTAAAAGACATGTTTTTGGCGTGACAACACATAGAATATAACCAAAGGTAGATGTTAGGTTGAAAAAAATGTCTACTTCTTGGCTAAACCTTTTCGATGGGCTACCAAATGCCCCAAATGGAGATCGTATGCAAAATTTATGCCAATAGGAAGTTGACGTATCAACTGACTGTTGATAGTTTGGTTGTCATTGATGTCAAGTACCCTTGAAGAAGCCCCGAAAGTGTGGTTTTGGTACTCAAAGTTGAATGAGGAATATGGACATGAAGGATAGAGTAAATGTAGGAAATACACTCATATATGGATAGTACTCATCATGTTGTTTCCAATGATATGTGGAATGCCATGTAGTTCCTCACGGTTAGAGAGATATGAATTTGTGAAGTTGTAAGCCTTGAAGAAGTGGTCAAGAAGCCCCTAGTTGGTTACAAGTCCTTAATGAAATGGTAAAGTTGTTGCAACAAGAAAACCCTAGAATCCCTAAATTAAGTAGAGGAGTTACCTAGCACAAGTATAAATACACCTCAAGGAGTTATTCACAAGGACACTCATAGACTTATTCATTGTTTATCTTTATTGTGATCTAGTGATCTTTTTGTTAAGGTTGTAGCATCATTTTATGAGGTAGAAAAGGAAGGTCTAAGGAGAAAGTTTCAGGGTTGCAACAATACCCTAGTTTTTGAGGTATACGTGGGTTGTAGGTTAGAAAGGGAGTGTATATATGTGGGCTACAGTATATAAAAGTGTGTATATACACGGGAAGTAGAAGAGAAAGTCACATATCTGTAAAAGGGCTCATGAATGATTGAGTAGATGTTGGTACTAGGTCCCTGAAGCCTGAAGGAAGTCTATAGGTCAACATCTCAAAGTTTTAGGTCAACTACAGAGGTATTGGTATGGTTGTATACTTGTTTTGATGTTTATTTCTTGTCATGATATGGTGTATGCTCGAGGCATACTTGGTATGGTTGGTTTAGTATTTGGATATGGTATATCTTGATTGCTTTGCTAAGTGAGGAGCACTCTTATATCTAGTTCATCATATGACATGGTTCTTATAGTTCATATCTTTGAGTTGATTGTACATGGTTGAGGGATATTCATGCTGTATGGTGGAATATGCATGAGCGACATGCATTGGTTCTTTGAGATACTTCATTGATGATATGATACAAATCTGCATATGGTTGATGGTATGGTATATGGTACAGGTGGTTGATGCTCTAGCTCATGATTCACTATTCCTTATTGATATATCTTTGATTCATTATTGATGCATGAGATAGTATATATGTTGGTATACAATTGATGCATCTATAGAAATTTTAATACAAATTATGTATTTCCTGGATTCTCATGATCTAACAATCATATGCCACTGTTAAATACAAAATTGATTCTACAAATATTCTTGCATAATTTAAAACATGATTTCCAATTGCAATATCCAGAAGAAAGATCAATCACACATAACACAGATGTTTTGCCGGGAAAGCATAAAGCTAAAAACCCCACTATCATATATTATGTATATATCATGGATCATGAAACAATATCATACAAAACTCTAATCTAAGAGCTCTCAGTACAATACAATCATCTCACACTGTCATACAAAAATTGACTAATTCATGTGCCAATTTACTGCTTCCAGACAACCTGCCTCCTCTATGCATCCCTGCAATAGAAAACCTGCAAAATGATTTGAATACCTCTTTCATAGGCTACACATTTCTCATGGGCACATCCACTATGTGTGTGATTGCATGAGTGCACTTCACTCAAATCACAACTGATAGACAAACTATCCCTTTCACCTGTTATCTCAACTGGGTCTCCACTGGATCTTACATGCATGTAGTTAGCAATGGTAAATATTCAGTTGCATGTGAGATCACTGATGTGAATTAATTAATAATTAATTCAATGAACTCTCACTAGTGTAAGTTCAGTTACAACTAGTACAAATGAGCTTAACTCACTTAATTGAGTTAAACTACTTCACAACTCACATAACTACACTTATAACTTTGTTACAACTTCAAGTCACTTAGTTACAACTAATTCGATTTCCATGTCCCACCAATCAACCTTTGAACTCGAATTTTCTATAGCTAACTGATTTTCCATTTCAGTTAACTATTTTCAAGTAATTGTGAGATAAATTAGAGACACGTATCTTGTTGACTTTTCAACACTCCCTCTCAACAAGAAAGGGATTGTCCTTCACCCCAATCCTGTCTCTATGGTATTTGAATTTTCTCTTGGTGAGCACCTTCATTAGAATGTCTTCATCCTAATCTTCCGTAGGAATGTGCTGAAGCAACATGATCTTCCACTGCACACAATCTCTGAGATGATGATATCGGATATCTATATGCTTAGATCTATCATGAAAAACATGATTAATCAAGAGTTTAATGCAACTCTGATTATAACAATGAATCATTGTCAGATCTAAATGAGAACCAAACAAACCAACCAAGATCTTTCTCATCTAGATAGACTCACATGTAGCTTAACTTTCTGCCATGTATTCCACTTCCGTTGAACTGAGTGCCACAGATCTTTTTTTCCTGTTGTACAAAGAAACAACTATAGATCCGATACTAAATATCCCCCCCTAATGTGCTCTTTCTATCCGTTGGGCTACCTGTCCAATATGCATCTATGAAGCCATGCAAATTCACCTCATTCGCTTGTCTGTACCATAAGACATATTGAGATGTGCCCCTTAGGCATCTCGGGACATGCTTACCCACCTTCCAAAAGAGCTTGGTAGGCTTGACCATTGCTTGAATCATCTAGTTAACCGCATAACAAATGTTCGGCCTTGTGTTCACTATATACATTAGCGAACCCACTAATTGTCGATAGACAATAGCATCCACTACCTCTCCATAAGTAGCATCCTCTTTCCTCTAGTTTCCTTGAAGAGGAGTATCCATGGGTTTGCATCCCTCCATGTGAAACTTACCCAATATCTCCCTTGCATACTTTCCTTGAGACACAAAAAATTCACCATCTTGTTGCCATATTTCCAATCCAAGGAAATAGTGAAGGAGGCCCATATCCTTCATCTCAAACTCCTTTGCAAGGTCCTCCTTGCATGAGTGTATAAGTGGATCATCACCAATCAATATTAAATCATCAACATAAATAACAATGATTAAAAGCTTACCCTCCACCACAATTTGGTATAGGTTTGCATCTCTTCGCTTTTGGTGAAGCCCAGTCTGGTGAAATAGTTGTCTATCCAAGTGTACCAAGCATGGGGTACTTTCTTCAACCCATACAACACTCTCTTGAGTCTGCATACATGCAACTCCCTGTAAAAGGTCTCAAAACCTTATGGTTTCTCAATGTACACTTCTTCCTCAATGATCCCATTGAGAAACATAGTTTTTACATCCATCTAATGAATGTGCCAGCCCATCTGCGCTGAGAGTGAAAAGATGGATCTTAAGGAAGAGTACCTTGCAACAGGTGCAAAGGTCTCATCATAATCTATCCCCTCGATCTGTGAGAAGCCCCAGGCCACAAACCTGGCCTTGTATTTCTCCACACTCCCATAAACAACTTGTTTTACCTTGTAGATCCATCTCGAACCTACCACTGATTTTTCGACTGGTCTTGGGACAATTTCCCATGCACTATTTTTGACAATGGAGTCATATTCCTCCACCATAGCATCAACCCAAGTGGGATCCTGCACTACTTCCTGAAAGGAAGATGGTTCAGTCACAATACATTTTCTCATGAGATCCATGTATCTAGTAAATCGATCAGGAGACTGTCTATGTCTGCATTGTGAAGTAGGGGATCCTACATTCTGTGCAACATCTAGTCTCAATATATCAGCTTTCGTGGTGCGCTTTCTGCCATTTCTGATGGATGGCTCTGCATGAGTGGATTTCTCCAATCCATGAACCTCCTCATTTGTCTGATCCGCATCTTGAGACTCATCTTTGGGAACCAACAGTTCCCCCTCTGCATGCAAGTCTAGCTCCCTCTCAAGAGACAACTGCATGGCTTTCCCCTCATCAAATTTTACATCTCGTCGAATAACAGTCATATTACTTTTAGGAAAATACACACGTTAATTATGGGGTGTTTCTGTGTACCCCACACATATCCCAACTTCAGCAGTCGGCTCTAGCTTCTTCCTAGCGTTCTTGGTCACATGCACATAAACAGATGAGCCAAAAATCTTAAAATGAGAAACATCAGGTTTCTTACCAGTGAAAGCTTCTTCAGGTGTACTCATGCCAAGTACTCTCTAAGGACAAGGATTTTTCACATAAACCGCAGTGTTGCATGCTTCCACCCACAAATGTATTGGTAGGCCTTGATCATGCAACATCACTCATGCTGCATCCACAATCGTTATGTTCTTCCTCTCCGTGACCCCATTTTGTTATGGGTTATGAGGCACTATGAGTTCTCTTTGAATTCCTTCTTTTCTGCAGAAGTCTTTGAATTTGTTAGATATGTATTCTCCACCATTATCGCTCCTCAGATCCTTCACTTGCTTCCCCAACATTTTCTCCACCAATTATTTAAACTCACAGAACTTTGAGAATGTTTGATCCTTCTTCTATATGAAGAAGATCCAACATTTACGAGAAAAGTCATAAAAAAATAGCATAATACTTATGTTTTGTTGTTGAAGCAACCGAGAATGGTCCACACACATTTGTGTGAACTCTCTCTAGGATCACCGAAGCACAGTTCTCCTTTTCATGAAAGGTGAACTTTACATACTTCCCCATGGTGCAACCCTTGCACTAATATAACTGAGAAAGTGTTCCCATTAGAAGTCCAGTAGATATTGGCTGCATGATTTTCAAGGCTCCATGATGAAGATGGCCCAATCTCTTGTGCCATGATTCGCCCTCATCCCAACTCACCACTTTTTCTGATTTTCCCATCATGGAAGTTCATCCATCTAGTTCCATCTTGTAGAAATTCTTAACTCGAATCCCTAACTTCTTGACTTAACCTATTGTTTTATGTCGCAGGAAGGATTTTCCATCGTTGAAAACAACATCATAGCTTCTGTCCTCCAACATTGTGACTGAGACCAAGTTTTTCTTTAGACCTGGAACATGCATAACATCTTTCAATTGAAATGTTTTAATTGACTCCATATGAAAGGTAATGGTACCAATACCAGTCGCACTGTATCGTCCATCGTCACCCATCTCTATATGCATTTTGATATCTCTCTCCTCCAAGTCACTGAAAAAATCCTTATCTCCCATCATGTGGAAGGAAGTGCCACTATCCAAATACCACACCGATACCAATGCACTTGAATCCATGCATGCGATCAAGGAGAAGTCAAGTTCAAATTGCGAGGCAAGGGCCTCACCAGTTGCAGCTCCAACAACCTTCTTGTTCTTCTTCTTCTGCGGACAATTAGTAGCAAGATGCCCATGTTTGTGACAGTGAAAACACTTCACTTTGGACAAATCCAACTTCTTTCCTTCAGACTCAGATTTTGAATGGAATTTCTTCCCCTTCCATTTTCTTTCCTTGGTAGCCAAAGCACAATCCTCTTCATCATCATGCTTGAACTCCTCTTGCACTAGATTCGACCATAGTCGTTCCCAATTTGACAATTTTTCCCTTCCATTGACAGAGTCTTGATAACTATGCCAACTCTTGGGAAGTCCTAGGAGAGACAATCTCGCCAAATCATCATCAATGACTATTATTCCTAAACTCCCCAACTCATCCCAACATTGGACAAACTTCATGAGATATTTTGGAATGGAGTCACCCTTCTCCATCTTGATCTTCTTGAGTTTATCTTTGAGCGCCAATTTCCTATGGTTGTTGTTGTTTTGGAATAGATCCGTCAAAGTCTTCCACATTGCATATGGTGTGAATTTCCCATGGAGGCTTGAGACAATGTGGTCTCTTACTCCCTCCAATAGGATCCTTCTCGCCTTTGCCACCTTCTTTTTCCATGCATCAAGATTTGCAGCGTCTGCAACATCTGGCTTAGGAACATCTTTGTCAATGAATTCATTCAAGCCATTGTCTTCGAGTACTTCCTCTATCCTATCCTTCCAAGAAATGTAGTTCGATCTTCCCTCGATTGAATAATCTAACATCAAGCCCATTAAATCCATTTCGATCTTGAATCATCTGTAGCACCAAGAAAGTATGTCTGCAAATTTGAATTCTATCCAATCACAAACTCAGCTTCTGCAATTTCCTGTTCTTTGATGCCATGTATAAATTTTAATACAAATTATGTATTTCCTGGATTCTCCTGATCTAACAATTATATTCCACTGTTAAATACATAATCGCTTCTACAAATATTCTTGCAGAATTTAAAACACGATCGCCAATTGCAATATCAAGAAGAAAGATCAATCACACATAACACAAATGTTTTACCAGGAAAGCATAAAGCTAAAAAACCCACTATCATATATTATGTATATATCATGGATCATGAAACAATCTCATACAAAAATCTAATCCAAGAGCTCTCAATACAGTACAATCGTCTCACACTGTCATACAAAAATTGACAAATTCATGTGTCAATTTACTGCTTCCAGACAACCTGCCTCCTCTACGCAATCCCTGCAATGGAAAACCTGCAAAATTATTCAAATACCTCTTGCCTAGGCTAGGCATTTATCATGGGAACATCCACTATGTGTGTGATTGCATGAGTACACTTCACGCAAATCACAACTGATAGCCAAACTATCCCTTTCATCTGTGATCTCAACTGGGTCTTCACTGGATATGACATGCATGTAGTTAACAGTGGTAAATCTTTAGTTTCACGTGAGATCACTGATTGTGAATTAATTAATAATTAATTCACTAAACTCTCACTAGTGTAAGTTCAGTTACAACTAGTACAACTAAGCTTAACTCACTCAACTGAGTTAAACTACTTCACAACTCACATAACTACACTTATAACTCTGTTACAAATTCAAGTCACTTAGTTACAACTAATTCGAATTCAATGTCCCACCAATCAACCTTTGAACTCGAATTTTGTATAGATATTTGATTTTCCATTTCAATTAACTATTTTCAAGTAATTATGAGATAATAGATTAATATTTATTGTCCAATTTATTTAAGGGAAAAATAAATTAGCAACAGATTTCTTGTTGACTTTTCAACAACATGGTATGGTACATGTGTTATTTGATTGATGAGCATATACATGTTGATGAGACAGTAGAAATGATAGAGACAGAGTGACAAAGACAGTGGCAGAGACACATTGGTAGTGACAGTGGCAGAGTTTGTGATAGTGACAATTGGTCTACACTTATATTTCATGGCGATAAGATGAGGCAAGGATAGGTGGTTGTATCCACCTTCCAGTTGGAGTTGGAGAACTCAGTGGATTATAGCCTCCCTCTGGTTGGAGACAGAGAATTCAGGGAGTTGTATATTCCTTCAGGTTGGAGCCTGAGAATAGGGGGTTGGAGTCTCCTTCCAATTGTAGATGGAGAATTAGGAAGTTGGTGCTTCCAATGAATGTATTCTTTTGATATATAAGAAAAAAATTCTATGGTTTTCTCCCATTTGGGTTTCCAAGTAAACTATGGTCTACTATGTATCTATTGTGATGTGATGTTGTTTATCATTACACTTTTGATGATATATTTAATGGTAATGATGAACTGTTGAATATTGTTGAAGAATATAACATGGTTAAAAGTACTAAAATTTATCATTACTGATTCACCCCCTGTTGGGTATGTGTTATATTCTTTGAACAAGTAGCAGTGTCTGTGCATTGTGTTGAGTGTGGACGCGGGGGGGGGGAGGGAGGATAATCCCCCCACACAGGGGTTAGGGGGAAACGCCCCCCAAAAAACATTTTCTACCTTGGGAAATGTGTCACATATTTAGGTGGTTTTTCGGCACATGGTTTTCTATTTCCGGTTAAGGAATTAGGGTTGTTGACTAATCCAAGTCATTGGTTTAGGGTTTTAGATGTCGTTGTCTCCTATATTTATATTGTATTGTAAAAAATGTATCATGATGAATGGATATAGAATATGCTAGTTTTCTTGGTTTGGGTTTCCAGGGGAAAAATCTCTGTGTAATGTTTGTATTTTCCATTGCATATTTTATGTTCTTTTACATAAAATCTATTTGCAGTAAATATTGTACAAGGTTAAAATCTACATTTGGTATCATAGCTTTGTTGGCTTTAGGGGGGTGCATTTGTGGTCAAGGTTTTGGCTCGTGACTATGATAATCCTTGTTACAGTGGGATATCTATGGTATTGATTTTTCAAGTGAAAAGAAATGGAAAGCAATTCGAAGATGGAGATCGAGAAGTTTAATGGGAAACTTTTTGAGCTGTGGAAGCTCAAGATGGAAGATCTGTTGGTGGACAGAGATCAGTGGATCACGGTAGATCCAGGTACTGCACCTACAGGAACTTCAACAGATGACTAGAAAAAGTTGGATCGAAAGGCAAAGAGCACAATCCGATTTTGTCTCTTAGATTCAATATTACTGAATGTGTTAGAGGGAGCTACAGCCAAGGATTTATGGGATAATTTAGGGAAGTTGTATTAGTCTAATTCCCTAGTAAATAAAATATTCCTAAGAAACAAGTTGTATAGCCTGAGGATAAGATATGGAGACTCGGTGGAAAATCATTTGAACGCCTTCAATACTGTGGTAAGTCAGTTAGTATCTGTTGAGATTAAAATTTCAGATGAAGATAAATGTATCAGTTTATTGTGTTGTTTACCAGACTCATGGGATAGTCTGGTTATGGTCATAGGTAGTAATA
>ML854326.1:0-29005 GCA_009831015.1 Picea engelmannii | reverse complement strand
AAGCCGACATAAATAAAATAACATTACTAATCTAATATGCCCCAATTAAGGGTTAATGAGCCAATATTAGGGCTTAACAAAGTGTTGGAATAATTAAAGGTGATTGTTGAGAAATGAGAGGTTGATATCAAAAGCATATATTCAATAGAACATGGCCACCATCATAAGTTTATAAATGGTGAGGTTAGCATAGCTACTAAAATGGGGCCCATAATGCTAAAATTAAAAAAAAAATATATTAAGAGGTTTGGACAAGATAACACTGGTCTTAGTTTTCCTAAGGAAAAACATACGTTTTCCCACTTGAGCGTGTGAAAATGAGTATTATAGTAGTGAGGAATGTATGATATTGAGCATGCATACGTCGAGATACCTAGTTCACCTAAATAATAGATACATGCAATGTTATTGTCATCTTAACTATTTATGTATTTGTGTTATTTTTAAATGCAATTTTGATGATAAATAGGAGAATCATCCTCAAGGAAAGGGCCTTTGTCTTTGAGATGATTGTAGCAATGAATAATTTCTAGCTTAATTCAGAAACTCTTTTGGAGTCAAGGGACAATTTTTTTTGTTGAATATTTATATGCATCTATTCATTCTCGTGGATTATTATACTATTGGTTAAGTGACACAAATGTCTAGTAAGGATTTTAATTCTATCAAATTTATCTTGCATGATTGAATAAATTACTCATTATCTTCAATGATTGGTTATATGATTTATTAGTTATTTTTATATTTTCCATTATCTCGTAAATGGAATACCATGGAATTAATTATGAGTGTTCTATTGTTATATTTTTCATCTCTTTCTGCAATCAAAATAGTTTATGCTTCATGAATATTATCTCATAATAATAAGTTCTCAAGATAATTATTTCCTAAAGAATCAAAAGGTACAAATAGTTTTCATTTGTTGTTATTAGAGGTTATCCATAGTAATAAATTTCTTCAAACTCGTTATATTAATTTCATTTTTGCATTAATTATATAAATCATAAAATCATAAAAGGAATGGAAAGAAAATTTTGAATCAACTCCTAAATCCCATCAAATGGTTTCCAGACCATTAACCCAAAGGATTATTCCATCCCAAACATGGAAAAGTCTAATTGGGTCTCTTCCTTGGGTTCAATCCATACTATTGAGTATTCATAATCCAACCTTCTCAACACTTCTATCATGAGATGGATCTATTATGCATTTGGGAAACCTTCATTTCCTGAATTAAAATCCCTGGTGATTTTCCTTAGATTAGACAAGGTGGTCCTTTCTCATGGCATGGATCTGAGATCATAATAGATGGTATCATGGCTCAAGGATTAGACTAGGCTAGTGCTCTTTGGGAATTTTGTCTTGAGAATATGGATCCAAGATTAATGGTCTCCAATTCAATAGTTCAATGAGGTAGAATTTGAGCAACCTTTTTAGGGATTGCCCTAACAAATCCATCTATAGGTAGATATTTCAAATATTCTGGAGGAATGTTGGCATGATCATGCAGTTTCATCCTTGAAGAGTTTTTGGTAACTTAGGTGTTTTGTTGATAGGAAGGAGTATGGTTCAAACCTTCTTGGGAATGTTTTTAACCTTCCTTAACCCCCCTAATAAACTAGAAAAAAGTAATATAAAGAAGGTAAGATTGATTGTCGGCAATAATTTTTTTCATGTGATTCAAGCTAGAATGGATCTGTGCACTTGGTTATCTCTCCATTCTATTATAAACAAGGTAATATTTGATCCCTTGCAGCCCTCATTGGATCTGATAGGGAAACTATTGTAGTACTAATACATAAGTTATGTGATTCCATAATGAATTATTGTTTATCAATATTTCATTTTTAGACAAACAATGGTGTTTATTGTTGAGGGGCCTCTTTTGGTAAAAAGCCCATGAAGGTTTTATATGTGTCAAGTCATGTATCCTCAAATATGGGAAATGTATTAGAAGACATAGGATAGTTTTTGGATTGGTAAGAATTTATGCTTATCCTTGCGATGAAAAATATTTTCCCAAACCATGGACACCACGACTGCAAATAGCCATTACATTATTAGAGAAAATGTGTAGTGATTATATTAGACACAAAAAGAGGTCAATGAATGTTGATTTGGGTAAACATTAGGTTTGAAGAATTGCATAAGTCACATTTACTTGACGCATCCTTGTCCATAGATGTTCAAAGTGTGTGCAAGGAGTTATGACGTTGATCAATAAGAATATAACATTGAAACTGTGCAAATAATTGTTGTTTCCATAGAGGAGATGCTACATATTAGAATGCATAAGAAAATTGGAGAAATACCTCTTGAAGCTGGAAAAGGTCGGTTAATTATGGACAAGGAAGGATTGTTGCTACAGTACAATCAAATGGATGGAGAGTTCAATGGAGTTTTATCCCAGAAATATATAAAATAATAAAACTCTCAAAGGAAGCAACACATTTGTAAAATACCTATCATATTTTGTTGTAAGCAATATCATTTATGATGGGATTTCTGAGTGATCAACAGATTGTAAAAAATTCAATTGGCTTTGTTGTGAGTGATAAGAAATAATGATAAACATATTAGAGCCTACTTCACCTCTCTATTTTAAGCTGAACCTATGCACCAATAATGGAAGTATTATTTGGGAAAGAGGAAGTTCAAATTATTCTCATTTCTCTCCTAGCTAATCATGTATCATAAGACATAATGGTGTAATGGCATGACAATAGAAAATAAGTATGAAGAGATATATTATCCAAGGGGTATAGTTTGTAGAAACAAAAGTTTTTCCAAGTGGATATTGGTGGCCACCCACCTCTTCCGTTGACTCATCACAATTCTTCATATTGGTTGTTTTTGTTATGATTTTTGGGTCCTAAACTTCCAAGGTCATTTTGAGGCCATGAAAAATGTTTTTTGGCCATTTGGGGGCCTAGGGTTGACATGGAATTCTTAGACCCTACCAATAATTTTCCTTATCAATTATATATTTCCAACAAGATAATAAACGCCCCAAACAAAGATTGTATGCAAATGTTGTGCATGTTATCACTCTGTAAATTTTGTCTGGTTGATAGACAAATGATAGAGGTAACTATTTCAACCAACTTTACAGATGAGCACCAGCCTGCTCAACTCAGAGAGGGTTTTCTCATGTCACTTGATATTTCCTTGGTAATCATTAGCTAGGTTTAGTTTGTTTTTTTTGGGGGGGGGTTTATAAAGTTGTTGGCCAAGATGGGGAGGGACACTTAGGGATATGGAGTCAAAATTCTGAAATTGAATGAAAATAATGACTGGATGGTAAAAGTCTCTAGAGGATAAAGGCTAAATGAGGCATTGAATATGAGTTGTAAATTCATATTTAAGCAGAGTGTAAGAAGAAGGAGAATACAAATAAATGCATCAGAGAATTACTAAAATGAATTCTGAATTAGTTAGGAAGAAATACACACAGTTTAAATCTCTTAAGCCAAGAGCATCATAAGATGAATTTTGAGATTTTAACTATCCCATTCAAACAGAAGGCAATGAAACTGGAATAAAAGGAAAGAGGAAATACATACAATGAAGGGAGACAAAACTCATATCACCACCATTAGAATATTTTCATAGAAACTTCCAAAATATTTTGCATATGTATTCAATTATGCTCCAGAAAATTACAAAGCATCCTACTACGATGGCAGGACCCTTTCCGGTAAGTCCTATGTTTCATTTATCCCTTTGATAGTATATATAGATACATTACATAGGGAATTCAAAACGGGTCATCTTCCCCCAAGATTCCAAAAATAGATATTAGTCAGAAATGGAGTAATGTATTAACACTGCAGTCCTACTTTCTAGGGGACGTTATAAACCAAAAACGACACACTTTAGATTTTTACCCTGAATACCACTTGTTTGTATCATTACAAAATTCTCTGAAACATGCTTAATTTAGTTTGAAATCTATTTCAAATTAGCAATTTCTTCCCTTAAAGTGTCAAGCCAAGCAAGCTAGTTCTCTCCAACGCTTTCAACCTCTTAAGCTTTAACCTATGTCTTTCATCAATTTCTCCTTTTACCCTTTCCATCTTGCATGCAGGACTCATCATTAATGATAAAATCCTTCATGATAGGATTTAATCTGATCTCCTCACCTGCTCCTAGTTCATGCTCTGATCTAGGATATGCAGGCTTCATGTGAAATTGTGTTGCCATTATTCGGACAACAAGATTTTCTGTCTTCTTCATTGACAATTTGGACAGATTATTCGAATATCCCAATTTGTTGAAGGTTGTTGGATATATCTTCTCCATTTCCCCTGTTTTTTCTGGAATCATGAGCTTATCTCTCTTAAATGTGAAAGGATTAGGAAAATGATTTGTTTTGTGGTTACCCCATTTTGAAATAGAACATCAATCGCCCGAAACAAAGTATTGTCACCCATGCTTTGAGTGACAATCATGGGATACTGATGAATTTCCTTACAGGGATAATGGCTTACCACATTTGGTTATTGATTTCAAATCACGGGCTTTCGAATCAGTTTTGTGGTGGCGCTCACCTGTCATCGCACGGACGAAAAATACCCAAACAAGTGTCCCGAGGTGATTTTACGGGCCGTCAACTTTCCCTTTCCACATGCAATGCTTGGATTTGACATATCTAATAATATTATGGAACGTGACATTAGGGTGGGCTTGGGTGGTTTCAAGCTTACCCGCTTTCCCCCCCAATATGTATCTGGTGGTGCCACGTGCCCTCGAAACAAAATTGTGGTATTCTTATCGGCCAACCTTCAAGATATTAACCTGCACATTATTTATCCACCTGATATGTCCTACAACTATCAATCAACAACTCCCACGATCCATGACCCGTCGGGTACCATCGACTTCACACCTCTGCCAGATTTATCCCTAACCATTGGATGTGACCCTGTTTGCTAGTCTATCACTCGTCTATACTAATTTAGCATCCTTCTAAATCCCGAGTCATGGAATTCATATGAATTTTTTTTACATTGATAACATGGGCTCCAAATGGGGATGCTATACTCCCAGTGAGGTAACAAAGAACACGTAGACCCAATGCCTGATCCATTGGGTTGCTCCCAAAACATCTGTGTGTACCATACCTTTACCTGTTACCAACGTTCATTGAAAACCTAAATTTGCATACCACTCTCATCTGGAAGCTAGCAATATTGTTGATCATATGACTGAATACTTTATTTGAAAACCTAAACCAGAATATGCCTGATCCACAAGCTTATTCGCACCTACCTACCCTAATTACTCAAATGTACTGCTAGTCAGGTGAAATCAAAATGCCAATGCAACCATGCCAGTATGTTACCTACTGCTTGTTTTCTTTGCACATTCTTGTTCCTAAGCCAGCTCACTGATAACCCATTTAATAAGTTATAAATGAATTTGAATCTTAGAATTTCAAAAACATTGGGACTGTTTATTTTTTCTAGCAAAATTGCAAATGGATCTTTCAACACATGCTTGAGATCAAAACCATGTTTCGCTTCTTATATTGCATCCTTCCTTTCATGTCATTTACCATGTCAACTTCCTTCAAGAGGTCAATAAATTTGTTGAGACTGCTGAAAGTAACAATCTCCTGAGTCACAAGATAGCACTGGCTGAAAAGAATTTTTTGGTGTAAAACAATCCATATCTAATACTGACGTTGATTTTCCATTATCTTCATCTTTGAGCTTACAATCCATCCTAAGCCTTAAATTTTGATTGTCATAATTTTCCATACATGCCACAGGGTCATGAAAACCATGAAAAGTCATTTCTTATTGATGAACAAAAACAAAAAGACACGCCCCTTTTGTAAGTGTTTGTTGTCCTTTCTCTATTTCTTCTGTTCTGAGAACATTTACGAATGAAATGACAACAATAGGTTTGTCTACTCTTTCTCACATATAAACAAAAAATTTCATACATCCTTGAACATCTTCAGACATGACAACCGGATTATGTGTACTAGGACTATTATCTTGTTCATCAAACACTTCTGGTTTGGTTTCATTAACCTTCTGGAAATTTTCTTGAAGACTGTCATTTTGACTTGCAAATGAATGAAGGGGAATAAGTTCTTGTTCATAATATCCTTGAAAATGTGGTAGGATAATAGAATGACCTATTTCACCTTCTAGAGTTCCCATATATGCATTTTTAAAACCATGATTTTCAAATGTGTCAAATAAAACAACTGCCTCTTCATTGCCTTTCTGTATTTTTGATTGAAACGTGTTATACATTGTTTTGTTGCCTTCCTGAAACTCTATGTAATTTGTTTGTTCATTGCTTGGAGTTTCCATACATGCAGTTGAAAAATCCTCATCTCTGTCCAGAACACTTAGACTTTGAACAACCACATAATTCATAGGGGAATAAAGAAAACTTTGAAACACTTTGTCTTGTTGGAAATCTTGTTGAATAACTTCATCAATTTCAGGAGAAGGAAAATTACCTTTAATGACAATTTCTTGATCATCATTGTCTTCATTTTCGAGCTGGTAGTTGAGCACAAGCTACAAATTTGAACTAAATAACCTTCCATGTAATCATCCACATGATCATTAGATGCATGAGAAGGTTGTTGGTATTCCTCACTGATAACAATTTTCTCATGTAAAATAGTGCCATTGTGAATGGAGTCAGACTTTCCTCCTTCGTATGTTATCTCGTGATTTTATTTCAACAATTCAAAGGAAGAAAAACATAATGGAAGATAGTTTTCATTTGCAACTCCACTGCTTTTTTCATTTTCAACATCATGCTTGGAGGATTTCTGATTTGAAACATTGTAAACATTTTGTTTCAACAATTTGAAAGAAGCAAAACACAATGGCAATGTTCTTTCACCTGGCTCAAAAGCTTCTTCATTTTCCTCACTGTTGTCATATGCACATTTTTCAATTTCTTTGGATTGCTGAACACACTCATTTTCAGATTCATCTTTGACCAATGGCTGCAATTTTGAACTGACAAGACCTTCTACATAAACAAGGTCATCAAACATGTGAGAAGATTGTTGCAATTTATTGTCAATTTGTTCCAGTGAATCAGTGTGATTTGGCATCAACACACATTTCTTTTCTTCAATGATGATCTTAGAATTTTCTTTCAACAATTTAAATGAAGAAAATCACAAAGGTAAAGAATTCCCTTTAGTTGATTTAGTACTTTCTTTTTTGTAACTGTGATATGTAGGTTGATTACTCTCATTATACTGCTGAAAAGGAACACATACAGTTGGTTGTTCTAGGAAATCAACATCATAATCATCATGATATTCATCATATATAGGAATATCAACAACATATGCAATGTCATCTAACAAGAACAAACTTGGAACATCAACCTTCTCTTCAACAGACTGATTTGCAAACTCATTTTCTTGACTATCTACAAATGAATATATGAAGAAATAAGCTCCATGCTCATCATGGGATGGGTTAGAAGCTAAACTAACACTTGCTTTTTCATTAAGTGGAATACAATCTTTTGCAAAATTGTTAGCATTCAAAACTTCAATAGGACCTAGGATATCATCAATTTTATGCTCAAGATTCCAGTCAAATGTTGTATGTTCATATTCATTCTCATGTCCTAAAACACCCAACTTTTCACTTCGAATTTTTTCACATTCTAGGATATTGTGTTGAATCTCCTGAGCATCATTGAAAATTTGTTGTAAGGTCTTAGGTATTATTTCCATCAGGGGGAAAGACAAATATGGGTGAAGAGTAGTGGTATATTGAAGCATGGCAACAACTTCAGTGGGTTGAATTTATTTGGGAAGATCATAGTAAACAATGGAAAACCTTCTACTGAATGTGGAAATGGTCTCATTGCTTTGCATTTCTAGGGCATATAATTCTATAAGATGTAGGTATAGATATTTCTTCTTACCCCAGAACTTTGAAAAAACACTCTTCAATTCTTCCCATGAGCTAATTGTCCCTGGTTGAAAATGTTTAAACCATTATTTTGTATCTCCTTTCAAGGATTGAGAGAAAGCCCTCATACAAACATCATTGTGGTCAATCTCAAACAAATCTATAAAATGGTCGAACTCTTGGATGTGATTTTCAACTATGATGGCACCAAATTCTCCATCAAACACATGTAGGTATTCATAGTTCTTTGGAGGAAAATCATGAAGGATATGGGGTAATTTCAAGGGTCCGTATCTTTGTTGGGTCCTGGAGGGTGTTGGATCAAATACAGGAGGGGAAATATCAACCTTGGTCTCATGTTGCTTATCAACTTGGTTTTGGTTACCATATGGATCAGGTGGGAGATTTTGATCAAAATCAGTGATGAACTAAGGGGATATCTGTATAATTTTAAGAGGAGGATATACAATTTCAAGATTATCATGATCACCATTTGCATGTAGTAGGTGAAGAACAATTTGTTTAGCATGTTTAGGAAAGGACCAGAGCTAATTTACAATAAACAATATAATGCCCTGGAAAAAAACCCAATTTTAAGTACTTGTAGTCTTCCATGATTCCTTTTCATACCTCTGTCAAGGGATCTCATCTTCGGATAGCGGAGTCGCCAGTGATGTTTTGGAAGATGGATTCTGCATTGAGAGTGGAGTCGCTAGTGAAAATTTAAATTTCTGGATTCTTCCACCAATGGAATCACCTTCAAACTGATTTTTTGATGTGTGGAGTCACCAAAGTAGGAATACAGCTAGTATGTACCTAATTGTTTGCTGCTCTCAAACCTTAGAACTCAACCATGTCATTCTTTCCTAGGGAAAAGTTTTCAATTTCGTCCCCAGTAGTGGTGCCAAAATGTTAGCACTCTATAAATTTTGTCTGGCTGATAGACAAATGAAAAAGACAACTATTTCAACCAAGTTTAGAGCTGGGCACTAGCCTGCTCAACTCAGAGAGGGCTCTCTCATGTCACTTGATATTTATTTCGAAATCATTGGCTAGGTTTAGTTTGTTTTTTTTTGGGGGGGGGGCTTATAAAGTTGTTGACCAAGAAGGGGAGGGACACTTAGGGCTATGGAGTCAAAATTCTAATATTGATTGAAAATAATGACTGGATGGTAAAAGTCTCCAGAGGATAAAGGCTAAATGAGGCAATGAATCTGAGTTATAAAATCGTATTTAATCAGATTGTAATAAGAAGGAGAAGACAAATAACTGCATCAGAGCATTACTGAAATGAATTATGAATCAATTAGGAAGAAATACACACAGTTTAAATCGCTTAAGCCTAGAACATCATAAGATGAATTCTGAGCTTTTAACTATCCCATTCAAATAGAAGAAAGTGCAATTGGAATAAAAGGACACAGGAAATACATACAATGAAAGGAGACAAAACTCATATCACCACCATTAGAATCTTTTCATAGAGACTTCCAAAATCTTCTGCATATGTATTCAATTATGCTCCAAAAAATTACAAAGCCTCCTGCTACGAGGGTGGACCCCTCTCTGGTAAGTCCTATGTTTCATTTATCCCTTTGATAGTATATATCGATACATTACATAGGGAATTCAAAATGGGTCATCTTCCCCCAAGATTCCAAAAATAACTATTAGTCAGAAAGGGAGTAACGCATTAACACTGCATTCCTACTTTCTAGGGGACGTTATAAACCAAAACTGACACACTTGAGATTTTTACCCTGAATGCTATTTGTCTGTATCATTAGAAAATTCTCTAAAACATTATTTATTTTGGTTGAAATCTATTTTAGAATAACAATTTCTTCCCTTAAAGTGTCGAGCCAAGCAGGTTGGTTCTCTCCAACGCTTTCATCCACTTCAGCTTTAACCTTTGTCTTTCATCGCTTTCTCCTTTTACCCTTGCCAGCTTGCATGTTGGACTTGTCATTAATGATAAAATCCTTCATTATATGATTTATTATAATCTCCTCACCTACTCCAGGTTCAAGCTCTGATCCAGAATCTGCAGGTTTCATGTGAAATTTTGTTGCCAGTATTAGGGAAACAAGCTTTTCTTTCTTCTTTATTGACAATCTGGTCAGATTAGTCAAATATCCTGGTTCCCTGAAGGCTGTTGGATCTATCTTCTCCATTTCCCCTATTTTTTCTGGAAGAAAGAGATTATCTCTCTTAACTGTGCAAGGATTAGGAGAATGATTTGTTTTTCAGTTAACCCATTTTGAAATAGAACGTCAATCACCCAAAACAGAGTATCGTCATCCATGATTTAAGTGATAATCATGGGCTACTGATGAACTTCCTTACAGGGATAATGAATTACCATGTTTGGTTGTTGATTTCAAATGATGGGCTTTCAAATTAGTTTTGTGGTGGTGCTCACCTGACATCACACGGACGAAAAGTACCCAAACAAGTGTCCTGAGGTGATTTGATGGGCCGTCAACTTTCCCTCTCCACATGAGATCCTTGGATTTGACATATCTAATAATATTTTGACACGTGACATTGGGGTGGGCTTGGGTGGTTTCAAGATTACGTACTTTTCCCCTCGATATGTATCTGGTGGTGCCACATGCCCTCAAAATGAAACCGTGGTATTCTTATCGGCCCACCTTCAAGAGATTAACATGCACGCTATTTCTCCACCTGATATGTCCTACGACCATCGATCAACAATGCCCACGATCCATGACCTGTCAGGTCCCATCGACTTCACACCTCCACCAGATTTAGCCCCGACCGCTAGATGTGACCATGTCTGCTATTCTATTGTTCTTCTATACTGATTTAGCATCCTGCTAAATATCGAGACAAGGACTTCATATGATGTTTTTTTTACAGTGATAACATGGGATCCAACTGGGGATTCTATCCTCCCAGTGAGGTAGCAAAGAACTCATAGACCCAATGCCTGGTCCATTGGGATACTCCCAAAACATGTGTGTGTATCTTACCTTGACCTATTATCAATGTCCATTGAAAACTGAAATCTACATACTGCTCTCATCTGGAGGCTGGACGCATTGCTGATCATATGATTGAATACTTTATTTGAAAACCTAAACCAGAACATGCCCGATCCACAAGATTATTCACGCCTACCTACCCTAACTACTAAAATGTAATGTCAGTCAGGTGAAATCAAAATGCCAATGAAACTATGCCAATATGTTACCTAATTCTTGTTTTCTTTTCAAATGCTTTTTCCTAAGCCAGTTCACTAATAACCCATTTAAGAAGTTATATATGAATTTGAATCTTAGAATTTAAAAAACATTGGGATTGTTTATTTTTTCTAGTAAAATTGCAAATGGATCTTTCAACACATGTGTGAGATCAAAACCATGTTTCGCTTCTTCTACTACGTCCCGAATTTCATGTGATTTACCTTGTCTATTTCCCTAGAGAGGTCGATAAATCTACTGAGACTGTTGGAAGTAACAATCTCCTCAGTCAATAGACAACACTGGCTGAAAATAAATTTCTGGTGTAAAACAATCCATATCTAATACTGACATTGATTTTCCATTATCGTCATCTTTGAGATTACAATCCATCCTAAGCCTTAAATGTTTATTGTTAGAATTTTCCATATAACATGCCACAGGGTCATGAAAACCATGAAAAATCATTTCTTATTGATGAAAAAAAACAGAAAGACATGCCCCTTTTGTAAGTGCTTGTTGTTCTTTCTCTATCTCTTCTGTTCTGAGAACATTTCCGAATGAAATGATAGAAATAGGTTTGTCTACTCTTTCACACATATCAACAAAAACATTCATACATCCTTGAACTTCTTCAGACATGACAATCAAAATATGTGTACTAGGACTATTATCTTGTTCATCAAACACTTATGGTTTGGTTTCATTAAGCTTTTGGAAATTTGCTTGAAGACTATCATTTTGACTTTCAAATGAATGAAGGGGAATTTGTTCTTGTTCATAATATCCTTGAAAATGTGGCAAGATAATTGCATTACCTATTTCACCTTCTAGAGTTCCCATAGATGCATTTTCAAAACCATGATTTTCAAATGTGTCAAATAAAACAACTGCCTCTTCATTACTTTTCTGTATTTTTGATTGAAAAGTGTTATACATTGTTTTGTTTCCTTTCTGAAACTCTATGTAATTTGTTTGTTCATTGCTTGGAGTTTCCATACATGCAGTTGCAGAATCCTCATCTCTGTCCATGCCACTTAGAATTTGAAAAACCACATCATTCATAGGGGAATAATGACAACTTTGAAACACTTTTTCTTGTTGGAAATCTTGTTGAATATCTTCATCAATTTCAGGAGAAGGAAAATGACCTTTAACGACAATTTATTGATAAGCGTTTTCTTCATTTTCATGCTGGTAGTTGAGCACAGGCTGTAAATTTGAACTAAAATAACCTTCCATGTAATTAGCCACATGATCATTATATGCATGAGAAGGTTGTTGGTCTTCCTCACTGATAATAATTTGCTCATGTAAAATAGTTCCATTGTGAATGCATTTAGACTTTCATGCTTCCTCTGTTATCTCATGATTTTCTTTCAACAATTCAAAGGTAGAAAAACATAATGGAAGACAGTTTTCATTTGTAAGTCCACTTCTTTCTTCATATTCAACATCATGCCTGGAGGATTTCTGATTTGAAATATTATAAACATTTCATTTCAGTAATTTGAAAGAAGCAAAACACAATGGCAAGGTTCTTTCACCTAAGTCAAAACCTTCATTTTTTTCATTGTTGTCATATGCACATTTTTCAATTTCTTTGGATTGTTGAACACACTCATTTTCAGATTCATCTTCGACCAATGGCTACAATTTTGAACTGACAAGACCTTCTACATAAACAGGGTCATCAAACACATGAGACGATTTCTGCAATTTCTTGTCAATTTGTTCCATTGAATCAGTTTGATTTGGCATCAACACACATTCCTTTGCTTCAATTATGATCTTAGAATTCTCTTTCAACAATTTAAATGAAGAAAAGCATAAAGGTAAAGAATTCCCTTCAGCTGATTTTGTACTTTCTTCCTTGTAACTATGATATGTAGGTTGATTTTTCTCATTATACTGCTGAAAAGGAACACATGTAGTTGGTTGTTCTAGGAAATCAACATCATAATCATCATCATATTAATCACATATAGTCAAATCAACAACATATGCAATTTCATCTAACAAGAAAAAACTTGTAACATCAACCTTCACTTCAACAGACTGATTTGCAAACACATCTTCTTGACTGCCTAAAAATGAATATATGAAACAATCATCTCCATGCTCATCATGGGATGGGTCAAAAGGTAAATTAGCACCTCCTTTTTGAATAAATGGAATACAATCTTTTGCAAAATTGTTAGCATTCAAAACTTCAAGAGGACCTAGGATATCATCAATTTTATGCTCAAGATTCCAGTCAAATGTTTACTGTTCATATTCATTCTCATGTCCTGGAACACCCTACCTTTCACTTCGAATTTGTTCACATGCTAGTATATTGCATTGAATCTCGTGAACATCATTGAACATTTGTTGTAAGGTCTCAAGTCTTCTTTCCATCAGGAGGAAAGACAAATCTAGGTGAAGAGTAGTGGCATACTGAAGCATGGAAACAACTTTAGTGGGTTGAATTTATTTGGGAAGATCATAATAAACACTAGAAAACCTTCTACTAAATATGGAAATGGTCTCATTACTTTGCCTTTCCAAGGCATAGAATTATGTAAGTTGTAGGTCTAGAGATTTCTTCTTACCCTAGAACTTTGAAAACACACTCTTCAATTCTTCCCATGAGCTAATTGTCCCTGGTTGCAAATGTTTAAACCATTCTTTGGTATCTCCTTTCAAGGATTGAGAGAAATACCTAATACAAACATCGTCGTGGTCAATCTCAAATAAATCTATAAAATGGTCGAACTCTTGGATGTGTTTTTCAGCTGTGATGGCATCAACTTCTCCATCAAACACATGTAGGTATTCATAGTTATTTGGAGGAAAATCATGAAGGATGTGGGGTAGTTTCAAGGGTATGTATCTTTGATGGGTCTCGGAGGGTGTTGGATCAAGTACAAGAGAGGAAATATCAGCCTTGGTCTCATGTTGCTTATCAACCTGGTTTTGGTTACCATATGGCTCAGGTGGGAGATTTTGATCAAAATCAGTGATGAAATGAGGGGATATTTGTATAATTTTAAGAGGAGGATATAGAATTTCAAGATTATCATGATAATCATTTGCATGCAGTAGGTGAAGAAAGTTGGTTCTCTCCAACGCTTTCAACCACTTCAACTTTAACCTCTGTCTTTCATCGCTTGCTCCTTTTACCCTTACTAGCTTGCATGTGGGATTGGTAATTAATGATAAAATCATTCATGATAGGATTTAATATGATCTCCTCACCTTCTCCCGGTTCATGCCCTGATCCATGATCGACAGGCTTCGTGTGAAATTTTGTTGCTAGTATTCAGGCAACAAGATTTTCTTTCTTCTTGATTGACAATTTGGCCAGATTATTCAAATATCCGAGTTTGATGAAGGCTGTTGGATCTGTCTTCTCCATTTCCCCTATTTTTTTTGTAAGCACGAGCTTATCTCTCTTAATTGTGCAAGGATTAGGCGAATGATTTGTTTTGCGGTTACCCCGTTTTGAAATAGAACATCAATCGCCTGAAACTGAGTACTGACACCCATGCTTTGAGTGACAATCATGGGCTACTGATGAATGTCCTTGTAGGGATAATGACTCACCATTTTTGGTTGTTGACTTCAAATGATGGGATTTCAAATCAGTTTTGTGGTGACGCTCACCTGACATTGCACGGACGAAAAGTACCCAAACAAGTGTGTCGAGGTGATTTGACGGGCCGTCAACTTTCCATTTCCACATGTGATCCTTGGATTTGACATATCTAATAATATTCTGACACGTGACATTGGGGTGGGCTTGGGTGGTTTCAAGCTTACCCGCTTTCCCCCCCGATATGTATCTGGTGGTGCCACGTGCCCTCAAAATGAAACCGTGTTATTCTTATCGGCCTGGCTTCAAGAGATTAACCTGTGCGCTATTTCTCCACATGATATGTCCTTCTACCATCGATCAACAATGCCCACAATCCACGACTCGTCGGGTCCCATTGACTTCACACCTCCACCATATTTAGCCACGACCACTAGATGTGACCCTGTCTGCTAGTCTATTGCTATTCTATACTGATTTAGCATCCTGCTAAATCCTGAGACATGGACTTCATATGAAAAAGTTTTTACAGTGATAACAGTTCCCTCAGGAAATTGACACATCAACTAACCACCTTGAGGCCCACAAACCTTTTGGTGCTTCACCTCCTAGGGTTAGGGTTTTTTACCTTTAGGTTTATTGATTTATGTTAAAAGGCCATTATTGCAACCCATTGTATCATATTTTTGTGAATGATCATAGTCAAAATATCTCTCTTCAAAGATAATCTACCACCATTCTAGCTAGTTTGTGTTCTACACTATTCTACTATTTTATTCATTAATAGAAGTTGGGTTTCATTGTATTGTTGTAATCCTTGATATATTTATATGTGTGTTTAATTTCGTTCTCAATATAATCTAGATCAATGGTATCATATCAATCTTATCCTTTTTATTTCTTGGTGCATGTCCTTGATGAGGTCAAGGTATAGAGAGTTGGGTCTCAAGCTAGCTTCACTTGGGGAAGACCACTCTCTCTGACCCAAGAAACCTCCCATGGTAGAAGAAAATATATATGATGGAGCAACAGATCCTTTAAATATGATTCTCAAGGAATCCCTCACGCAACAAAAAAACAAAATGATGGACAACTTCTCCTAGATTCTTTGATGACTGTCGATAGGAGTAGAGGCACCTTCAAAAAACAATCATTTTAGAGGTGTGACACCCTTCAAGGTACAAGTTAAATTTGATATCCATTTATTTAAAGGTATTATAGATGTAGATTCTTTGGATAAATGGTTGAATTTGTTGAAGGGTATTATTATGTTCAAAAATTTTCCAACATCGAAAAGATCACCTTCGCTCTCCTCAAATCCCTTCCTCATGTCAAATATTGGTGGGGATTTTTCTGGGAGAGACATAACAAATATAAGTCTATGAAATTTGATATAGGACCCACTTGGGAGGCCTTTTCTTATTCCCTCAAGGAGGAATTATAACATGCTGAAAACTATGATGACCAATACATGAGATGGACAACTCTGTGTCAATAAAGAGACTAGATAATTTCATAGTACACCAACATTTTCCATACCTTGCGCTCAAATTTGGGTATCAGAGACTATAAGAGGAACCTGATTCTGAGGTACCATAGTGGCCTACACAGGAACATCCAGACATAGATGGATTTCCTGGACATCTCCTCATTGGGAGATGCTTATTAATACACTGTCAAAATCGAGTAGAAACTTAAGCACTGGAATACACAAGAGTTTGAGTATGTAAATCTGCAACAACAAAAGTGTGGTAAAGGTGACCCCAACTCACAGAACAAGGAATAGAAAAAGGAATTTCAAACTCAATAGAAACAATCCAAGCTATAGGAAAAAATGGTAAAGGGAAATAAAAAAGGGATATTGTAAAGTGGTGTGAGTTCCAAAAAATCCCTTGAAACACCATTGATGAATGTTGCTCCAAACAATCATTGTTGTTCGATCTTAAAGAAAAAGATTCAGACCTTGACTCAAAATTTGATTCAGAATATGATAAGGGAAAGTGAATCATCGATGCAGAACCCAATGCTACCATCACAATTGCAAATATCCAACGAGATGAGTTAGAGGAGCTTGAGGAAAGGGAGCACCTCTTCCATTCACAAATGAGGGTGAAGGGGAGCCCACTACATTTCATTATTGACGATGACAACCAAAAGAATATGATCTTAGTTGAGGTCATCAAGATATTGAAACTTGTGATGATGCCACACCCCTAACCATACACCATCGGTTGGTTGAGCTAGGGATGAGACCTTTGTGTCAGCCAACAATTTTGCATGTCCTATGCCATCAAGCCCTTCAAAGATGAGTTACTATGTGATGTTTCACAGGGAAACCTTATATGTGGAAACTCAAAGTTTGTGAATGTTATTTTAGGGAAACCTTATATTTGGAAAAACCATGTTGTTTATGAGTGTTGACCCCATATTGACATTATTACTTTGGGAGTTCATCCCTATAGGTTACCAAAGGTAGTTGTGACTACTACAATTTCATTGATCTCGATAAAATAGTGTCGAAAGCTAATCTCTCAGACTATGAAGTTTGTCCTCTTCATGGTTCATTATAAAGGTGAATGAAAGGTCACTATGACCATCACAAATTTATGACAAGGTATCTCTACATAGAAGAATTAGGTGGACAATATTGTAGAGGAGCACATAGACCTCTTCACTTCACATATAGGGGTTCCTCTAAAATTTCAAGTCAAACATCCAATTGATTTGATACCCAGTACCCCCTCAGTCAATTATCCAATATACAGATGCTCCCTTTTGGAGAATGAGGAAATAAATAATCAAATTCATGAGCTTATACAAGAGGGCCACATTCGACCGAGATCCTCACCTTGTGTGAGCCTAATTCTGTTGGTTCATAATAAGGATGGGAAATGGTGGCTCTATATTTATTATAGAGCCTTGAAACAAATCACTATCAAGAACCGATACCTAATCCATCAAAGTGATGATATTCTTAATCAACTTAAGGGTGCCAAGTTCTTCAGTAAGATTTATTTGAATTCAAGCTATCACCGGGTTCATAGAGAACAAATTGATGTATGGAAGACAACCTTCAAATATAAAGAGGTCCTCTATGAGTTGTTGGTTATGCCTTTTTTCTTGACTAATGCTCTAGTGACATTCATGAGGATGATGGATGATATCTTGCATTCATTCACAAAATGTTTTGTGGTCGTCCATTTGGATGAAATCCTCATCTTCATCTGGACCTGGGAAAATAACTTGTAGCACATTCAACATGCCCTAAACACCATGCGGGAACAAAAGTTATATGCCAATCTGGAGAAACAAACATTCCACATGTAAAGAATCAAATGCTTTGGATACATCATGGATGAACATGGGGTGCATTTGGACCTATCCAATATCCAAGTCATTCATTATTGGCGATCCTAGACGACTCTGATATAGCTCCATAGATTCTCAGTCCTCACCAAATTCTAGCGCAGGTTTTTTGGGTTTCTCTCATATCACTTGGCCCTTAAGTCAAGTGAACAATGGGGGAGCTAAAGCCAATTTTTCCTAGTATGAATCACATCAGAAAACATTCCAAGATCTAAAACACCACCTTTGTTCCACACTAGTCCTCATATTTCCAGACTTGCAACAACCATTTGAGATTGAGACAAATGCCTCTAACTATGTTATCAATGTTGTCCTCACTTAGAAGGTTAAATATACCTTATGAAATGTTGGTGTTGGTGTTTTTTGTGTTCTTAGTTGAGTAATTATAACCATTCATTTGCATTCAAATATGTTACTCACAATATATACAAAACAATCTACTACATAATATAAGGTAGTCACAATGCTCTCTCTGATTTAATGTATTAAAATTTAAATAGAAACAATGAAGTTATATTACAATAGAATATAAAATATGGGATAGGTGAACCTGATATACATCCACTGAGTAAAATATCTCCGCACAAATCTCCCAAAATATGAACTGCAACAAACATTTGTTGGCAATTTTATAGAGATCATCCTTTGGTCCTCTATCCTCCTCCAAACATGAACTCGACCATAGGAAATGATATCAATACACTCAACAACTTAGGAATTTTTCTCAACCAATAAGTAATGCACCCAGTTTCCAATAGATGCACCCAGCAAGGGAATGATGCACCCAGCAAGGGAATGATGCAACCAACAAGTGAAAAGAGTTTACCCAACAGTCAATAAATACACCTAGCAAAGGAGAATGCACCCAAAAATGGTTAGTTTCAACCCACAATAGAAAACTCAGCCCTACCAACAACAAATAATGGAGCCACTAGCTAGTTCTACCCCTTATTCAAAATATTCAACTTTCCACATAGATAAATCTTCCCCAAAAGAGATAAATTAATCCAAAGATGAGCAACTCGACCTCCAAGATGAGTAATACACCCTATCCAGAGTATTTATGCTTCTTCCATAAGAGAAAATGCACTCAACTTGTACAAATTCATCCCCACAAAGATAAAATTGACCCTCGCACTCATAAAATTGGTTGACAACCTTAAAATCATTCTCTACTTGACCCAACTCATCCTCTATAAGGGATATTTGACCCACACATTACCATACTCCACCGCCAACAAGATAACCATGTTGTGAAAGAAAATGATTCAACTTCTATCAAGAAATCCTTGCCACAAGAAGGTAAAATTGATCTTACTGAAGCACAATAGGAATATCTGGATGATCTCCTTCGAATGACTAGATAGGGTGGATATGTTACACCACCAAAACTAATCTCTGAAATTCCTCCAATGGTTTTCGTCCCAAGAGTTAACAAAGCCACAAAGAACTCTCTCAATTGAAAATTAGAAAATGATTAGACAAGAATGAGAGAGGGTGTCTCTCTTTTTCACTTTTATTCTTTAGTTGAAACTTTTGTGACCCTTTTCACCCTTTACTAAGTTTAAGTGGATTTTCATATTCTCAATAGTCAATTAGGTTCCTTTTTTCCTTTTACTCAATGTCACTTTTAAATTTAATTATTTCCCACTCCAGTGACATTAAATAAATAATTAATTCCCTTTTTCCCCACCGACTGCAGCCTACGGTAATTACTTAGGATATTTCTTCACTCTCCTAGAAGAATAATTTGGAAAGGAACATTACAGTCCTCCCTTCCCGAGATTGTTTGTCCTCGAGCAACTGCAAATTTGGATGCTACACGATATGATGACTTTCCCATGTGGCATCCTCTGTTGGTAAATCTCACCACATGATGAGGCATTCCTGAATCACCCTGTTATGAAACCTCCTCAATTGAACCTCCAACACCTCCTTAGGTACTAGTACTATTTGTCCCTCCTCATCCAATGGAGGTAGCTCTACCAAAGTAGTGACCTATTTCCCCAATTCTTTTTTGATACATGAGACGTGAAACACATTATGAATTTTTATCCCCTCTGGAAATTCCAGTTCAAAAGCCACTTCGCCAACTCCTTGAACCACCCTATATGTCCATAAAAACGTGTATTAATCCTCTTTGCACCACTCTTATTTAGTGAATAATGAATGCATGGTTGTAGCCTCAATAAAACCAAGTCTCTTACATCAAAATTTCACTTGCCTTTATGTCTGAGTGCATATAGATTTTGTTGATTTTGGGTCATCTGTAGATTGTTATTGAGAGCCTTGAGTATGTCTTGACTCTCTTGGATACATTATTTGGATTTGGGAGCCCTGCTATCCCAAAACACCAAGTCAAAAAAGGAAAGAGTATCATATCCATATAATGCTCGGAATGGTTTCTTGCCTATGGACATGTGATGAGTGATGTTGTAGCAATGTCCTCCTAAATGCAACCAGTTCACCCATGTTTTATGTTGCCCTAACACATAGTTACATAGATATCCCTCAAGCCATTTGTTCACAATATCTATCTGGTCATCCATATGAGGGTGGTAACTAATGCTGAGAGTCAACTTGGTGCCAACCAATTTGAACAACTAATGCCAAAATGTGATAAGGAACATATTGTCCCTATCATTGACAATATACCTCGATAGTCCATGGAGTCTGAATATCTCTCTGAAGAAAAACTCCACCACCTATGCTACCTTGTATTCATAGGATATGGAAAAGGAGTGTGCAAATTTGGTTAATAAATCGACCAATACATATATACAATCTCTACCTTGGACCTTTGGTAGCCCTGTGATAAATTCCATGGATATGCTTTCCCATTTATGGTCTGGGATGGGAAACAAATGTAGTAGTATTTCAAGATGGATCTTCTCTAACTTGTTCTGTTGACAAGTCACACACTCTCTCACATGATTCAATACATCATCGTTGAGTCTTTTCCAAGTGAACCTCTCCTTGATTTTCCTATAGGTTTTGAAGTATACCGAATGTCCTTCCAATGGTGTATTGTGCATAACCTCCATGATTTTCTCCTTTAGTTTAGATTATGGAACTAAATATATATGGTCCTTGTAGTAGATTCTTTAATCCACCACTTTGTACCTATCATCTTGCACACTATGGTCCATCACCTCACAAGAAAATGTTTTCTTGGAATACTCCACTAATAGATGGGATTTCCAATCAGTCAAGACCTCTGGAAGTGAAAACACCTCTGGTCTTCTGGAGAGGGAATCTGCAACTACATTCTTCTTTCTCTTTACATAATCAATGTCGAAATCATATGCCTATAGTTTTCTAACCCATTTTTGTTTCCTTTCATTTAATTCCTTCTATCCCATAAAATGCCTCAAGTTGTTCTGGTCTATCTTAACCACAATTTTACCACCTACCAAGTATTGTCTAAGCTTCACCAAGGATTGCATGATGGCAATAATTTACTTTTTCGTAGATGTAGTAGAGTCTCTTAGACTCTGTAATCTTTTTGTTTCATAAAAAATGATCCTATTCCCTCACTCGATGCATTGCACTCAAGCACAAAAGGCTGACTGAAATCAGGAAGTGTTAGAACTGGACAAGTGCTCATCACCTCCTTCATCTTGTCAAACGTCCTATGGGCCTCATCTATCCACTTGAACACCCCCTTATTTGTTAGATTAGTGAGTGGTGAAACCAACTGTGAAAAACCCTTAACAAACCTCATATAGTAGTCACAAATCCCAAAGAAACCACACAAGTGTGAAATATTTTTGGGTGATGGCCAATCTAGTATGGCCTGAATCTTTTCTCTATGCACCTATACCCTCTAAGCACTAACCACATGACACAAGTATATTATATCTTTCATTCCAAACTCATAGTTTGTATCCTTGGCATGTAGTGATTGATCCTCCATGATACTCAGAATATCCTTGAGATGTCTCAAGTGCTCCTCCCATGTTTTGATATAAATCAATAGATCATCAAAGAATACCAAAAGAAACTTCTTGAACTTCTTTTTGAAGATGTGATTCATGCAATATTGGAAATTAGTTGGTATATTGGTCAACCCAAATGGAATGACCAAAAACTCATAATTCCCATAATGGCATTTGAAAGAAGTTTTTGGAATGTCTTTCTCTTTGAATTTAATCTGGCGATACCCCAATCGAAGATCAATCTTCAAAAAATACATTTCCCCATGTAAATTATCTAGTAGCTCATTGATCCTGGGAATTGGGTACTTGTTTTTTTATTTTCTTCTTATTCAATGCCCCATAATCAATGCACATCTGCATTGTGCCATCCTTATTCTTCACCAACACTACAGAATAAGTGAATGGAATATAACTCGGCCTAAGATGCCCCATCTCCAACAAATCCTTAATATTATTTTTGATCTCATCCTTGAATTTCTTAGGATGTCTGTAGGGAGTGATGATCACTGGTTTGGCTCCCTCCTCCAACTCAATAGTGTGCTCAAATTCTCTATTGGGTTGTCTCCATGGAGGTATCCACCCAAATACTTGGTCATGTTTACTAAAAATTGTATATATGTCCACATGATGATAATGGATGCTACCAGAAGGATTCTCAGTAGTGACCATGATCTCTACTTCATAAGTGACATCACCATGTATAAATATTCCCTCCATCATTTTAGCTGAGATGATATTAGGAGCATCATTTAGCATGCCTCTCAAGACCACCTTCCTACCATCTTCTACCTTAAAATTCAACTCCATGGCATTTTATTCAATCATATGACTCCCTATGAAAATAAGCCACTCAACCCCCAATAAGACATTGGTATCCTACAACTCAAATACATAAAATTCATCCATCACTGTGTAGTTTCCCAATGTCAAACATAGTTGTGATATATTTTTTTTTCAAGGTATGACACGCCTGTTATCCAATGCCACATCAAATCCCTCGAAGTCCATTGTATAAATCCCTCTCCTAGCTACCCATTCTAAGTCAATAAAGTTGTGGGTTTCCCCACCATCAATCAATGCGTTGGACCATTGACCCTGTACAACACCCCTGATCCTAAAGGTGTGAAATATGGGGATACTTGATAGAGTGGAAATAGCTCCACTCTTGGTCTCCTCCTACAGATTATTCTCAGTTGATTTTTCATGCTCACCATCCTATTCTTGCTCTGCTTCCTCCTCATCCTCACTCTCTAAGAGGAACTCTATATAATGTGCCTTTCCTTACCCATACACCTATTACCACTCTCCCAAGGGTCTTTGAAATTGAACTAAAGCTTATTTCTCCTCAAATAATTACGAGTTTCCTCATCCATATTCTCCTTTCTCGTTCCTTCTTTTTGAAAGGGCTTATTATCTTTGTTATTTTCAGTAATGAATGTTTTGGAGAATTTGTTTGTCTTGGGGACCGCATCCTCCATATCTTGTGTCTAGATAATGGCATCCTGCAATGTCTCTAGTTTGAAGGATTTCACCCAACCATGCAGTGGCTTAGATAAAACTTCTGTAAACATCATCACCAATCTATTCTCAGATATTTCTGTCATTGTGACGACAAGCTTCTAAAATTCTGTGATGTATGTGTCTGGTGTCCCAAATTGTTTGATTTGTGATAGATCCTTGAATTGTATCTTTGGATCCTTCCCATAAAACCTCTCCATCAAATTGTTTGTGAAGTCTAGGTAAGTGGTGATGTGGGTATGTACCAGAGTGACCAATTCATGGTACCACCACTCATGGACCTCTCCATCCAAATGCAGGGTAGTGAATTTAATTGCCTCATCCTCTGTCATGGTATTAATATAGAAGTATGTATCAAAATTTTGATCCCATGCTCGAGATCAGGATTTACTTGAACCATCGAAAGTGGGAATGGTGATAATCCCAACCTTCCTTCTTAGATCACTATTCTGCTGACCCCTGTTAACTTATCTTGGCATGTTCATGTACTTGATATTGCAATAGTGTTGGCATAGGGGAAGACCCAGGGTTCAAATCTTAGCAATGCACTAAAAAAACCCCGACTACTGGCCCTTTCGACAACACCTATGAAGCAGGCGAGGTCTCACCCGAGGTAGAAGCAAGGGGGGTTATAGGATGCAAGTGTCTGTAACTAAGCTGGGACACAAATCTGTGATAATAACACTTCACAGGTTATTCTGTTAGCTCTTAGGAAGTGACATACATTAATTCATTAACCTTATTAACATCACAGAATGTACCCAAGAATAGATCTAGCATAGTAAAAACAAATATTAAGCACTTCAACCACTTAGCACATAGCACTTTGAATAAGATCTAGCATATAAGCCAATCATTTAAGAAAAACATACATATTCATTATAAATTATAATCTAAGAACTAAGAAAAACATAATAAAGATAACATTGCACAAAGAAAACCATAAGACACCAGATGTACGTGGTTCACCCCAGTGTGGGGCTATGTCCACCAACCGCTTCTCCTTCTTTATTATGTGCTCAAATCTTACATTCATTCACTCCTATGCACTAAACCATAGAGTCAATCTTCGCATAGGATAGGAGATCTGCGCATTGAGCACCAGATCCTCCTTCCAAAACTAGGTCAGGGCATAGAGTGAACCCTCTATCAAGCACAAATCCTTAACACATGTACATTCCTTTGCACAAAGATACTCAAAACGACTTGCACTTAGATCTCCCAAAAAATTATACTTATACAATACATTCTTACTTATTTATAATTTTACAATCCCTTACAATAAGGCCTAATCATGGGTAAACCCCATGGGCCGACATCCCATAAACCCATTACAAAAACCATAGAAAAACCCCTTAATGGGTCCACATAGCCTGCACAATCAGTGATATTCATGATCTTATCTCTGCCTAGGTGTTGCTTCTTCGAACAATGTGTTGAATTCCAAAAGTGGTCCAAATATAACCAAGGTTTCCTCAAAACTTGGTTGAGGGTCAACAGGCCCCCAACACTCACCTGTGACTCGTCCCGACTCACTCAGGTCTAGACAATGCTACTTTGAAGGCCTCAAGCTTAACTCGGGCTGCCTCGACTTGCTGCTTCTCCTGAGCCTCCTTCTCAGCGAGCTCCTGGATCGTTTTCTCTATAACAGACCCTTCCAAGCATTGTTCTACTGATACAACCACTTGGTCGAATTGTGAGCCCTGTCCATCGATCTCTTCAAACACCTTGTAGGCTTCATCCTGCACAGGTTGCAGCTTTTGCGTGACTTCCATTTCCTTTACGTGGAGGGAAATGATCTGTTGCTATACTGCATGCTTCTCCTAGGAACTTTTCATTCTTTCTACTGCAGTGAGCAGCTTCATCTGCGTCTGCACGAAAAATGCCTATTGTTGTGCCTCCTAAAACTGTGCTTCCATATTTCTTAGATCTAGATCCTCGACGATGTGTTCATATGTTTGTGCACTTCTATCACTCAATTTTTTGCACTCCAAGGCGAGGGCTCTTATCCTTACTATTGTTTTCTTAGTGGTTTCCTCCCTCTGGTCACACACCTCTTGCGAGGTGCTCGGTATTGCTTGGGACTCCAATTTTGTTATTCTAGCTTGAGGTTGGTGGAGGGTCTCAGTGAGCTTCACTAATTGAGCCTCGAGCGACTCTTTCTCCTCCTGTGCCAAGCCTAGCATAGAGTGACATGCTTTACTCACTACTTCTTTGACCATGGCATGCTCTATGAGAAAATGCTCCTTTTCTCTTTGTAGCTAGGATTTTTCCTCCTGGAGCTTTGCCTGAAGCTCTACTTTCCCACTTTCCTGGGCTGATACATTTTCCCGCGCTTCTCTTAATTTCACTAGGAATTCATATTTCTCCTATTTCAAGGCTTCTATAGCCTTCTCCTTCTCTTCCCGGACTCTCTGAATTCTATCTTTTGTCACATTCACAAGTCTTCTCAATTGGGTTGGTTCATCCCCCAATTCTACAATCTGTGATGAGGAAGGCGCAATAGGTATTGCGTGGAAAAAAATGAATAACTTGTTGTACTTCCTTCAATTCCTTTTCGATCCTTCCATATATCTCCTCCTACTTCTCTCCACATCTTTGCAAGATGTCCTTGGAATCGTCCTCCATAGCTCCGCGGACCAGACTGATATCGTCCTCCATGAGCGTGGCCTCCAATTGGGGCTTATTAGCACGCATATTCTTCCTTGTTGAGGGTTTCTCTGGAGAAACCTTCCTCTTCTGCGGTGTTACTATCCCAACAGGGGGATCCTCAAGTGGAGGGGTGATAGTTTCACCTCCTCCTTTCCCTTCTTCTCCTTCATCTCCTCCTCCCTGTCCTTCTTCTTCATCTTCTCCTCTTCCTGGCGAGCTAGATGCATTATCTTCAGAAGCATTGTCCTCCTCATCGCTCTCTATATCCTGGACTTATTCCTTCTTTTTTTTCTTCTTCGTCCCAATGGACTTTTTGACATGCTCAACCCAAGTGACTATGGGGCTTTCTATGGTGTCAGTGTCGAAGAGTTCTACATCAGTGACGGGTACAAGAAATTCCTCCGGTCACTCCTTTGTAATCTGCTTTGTGTATTCATCTATCAGCTTGTAGTACGACTGTAACTCTTCCTGGTTCTCATTTCTGCGCAGAATGATGTAGATGAAGTGAGGATATGTGAAAAACTTTGCTATTGGTTAGTACTGGTGAAAGGTGTGTGGTGTCATGCATGGAAATGATTCAATGGCGACCTTTAATTGTTGATAGTATGCATGAAATAAAATGTTGGAATGCCACTACTTCGTCATGTAGTTGGTGTACCATAGGGTTGAAAATCGAGCGACCAAAATCTATGAGGGTTCTATTTATGGGAAGGTGGCTCCTTCAAAAATTTTCCAAGCGACAAATTCGATGAAAATGATCAGCCAACTATAATGGAATTCATATCCCAAATCCTGGGATTTGTGGCAATCTTTCTCTAGTTCATTGATAAGGCAGTTCACGCAGTTCATCTGGATGCCCTCCACACATTTTTCTGCGAGGTCCACCACGAACCTGAAAACCTGTGTGGGGTGGTTCTTCCTTACGATCTTTCCATCTATGAGTTGGAAAGCGAGGTGCATTGCACCATCCTTTATAGAGGATACCTTGTAACCTTGCTTTCATTTTTCGACTTCTCTGTAAGCTTCCTTAATGTGTTGTGCCAGGGAATGGTTTGAGGCCTTCCCTGGATAAAATTGTTGAGGGTTAGGTCCCTTCACGCTTAAGCCTATGATCCAATGGATCAACATTGGATCCACGGTAATCCTTTTTTTGAGCCACAAGTATCCTCCATGATAGCATGACAAGAGGAGTTTAACGCAGACATTAACCTCCTGGTGGTTGCCAAAATGGGGAATATTCATCACATTCAGCATGGTGGACGGTGCCATCCCCTTAATCAATGGTTGTGGGACAAGGTGAGGCTTCTTCCAAGTTGATTTCATGAGATAGTGATGCAGCACCAACATGGCATAGTTATTTCGGTCTCCCAAATTGAAGTCGTTGTTCTTCAATAGTGGGATTTCTCCTAACTAACTCCCGAATACGTGTATTCCTTTCGGAATGTATGTGGTGAACACGGTGTACTCATAATCTTGGGGGATGTTGTCATGGTTAACTGTGCCAGCCAAAGATGGGATATACTCTGGTAGGATTGACGAGATCTACTTCGCATTAGCCAGATCATCGCAGTGCTTACTTTGTTGCTCAGTCACAGAGTTAACATGGCCAGAACGACGTCCAGTTGAAGGGGAAGTCTGCAGTCCCCTAGTCAATGATTCTTGGGCACCTTCAGATATCGATCTGTCGGACATTATATTCTTGAGGACTTACTTGATAGACTTCTCCAATTCACTAGGTTTTCCCGACATTCTAACTTTTAAATAGACAGATCGGGGTAGATGAATGGACGGGCGGGGTAGACAAGAGGACATGTGGGGTCTAGTTTTAGATAACACAGATCGACACATAGAAAATTATCTTCTTGTCTCAGTTATTCATGGGTAGAAAAAAGTGGTCCCGACGCAGCGTTCAATGGGTTAAATAAGTGGGGCATCGTAACAGATTCTTCCAACGACCAAGAATTCTTCCATCAATGTGAATATGTCTATTAGGGCGCAGTCTCAACATCCAAAAGTGGTCCATCATCCCATAAATGCATTTTATAACCATTCCAGAGCACCATTCTAATGTTCGGGGCACCTCCAACAATGATATAAATTCACCAGGGTGAAGCCCCATTCTATACGGACCTGTTGTTCCAACAAGGTTCAAACCCTGCAAACCTGCCTCCTATGAGGCTCCAGTCTATGAAGTCTTCCATCTGTTCTCTATAGATTCTTGTAGTTTTTCCAAATTAGCTTTATTTTATTGAGCTTCCTTGCCTTCTTCACTGTGATCTAAGTCTCTCTAACTGTTTCTGGAATCCTCTTTCCATTCTTATTCTTATCTTCCCCTAGCGCAGTGGCTTCGCACTGTTGAGGTTCCCTCAAAGGGTCAGAAGTTAATATCCATTTTCTTAACACTTCATGAGTGGACATACTTATTTCTTGAATAGATAGGTCCTTCAAGCCTTCTTGCATTATTTCAAACTTGACAACTAATTCTCTTTCGTTCTATCCCTCCTGCGTTGTTACTCTATTATGTTGCTTCGACTTATCCTCTCATTATTCTATTAGTCGGTCTATTTTCTAGCTATGAAATCCGTTAGTTCTTTCTTTTTATTTTCTGTAGATTCTTCCTTTTCTTTCCTTCTAATTCGATCCTTCTCAATCCAAGTCATACCTAATAAAAGTGGGAAAGGGGTGTTTTCCTCAACAAACTTAATGACTTCAAATTCCTCTTCAGTCGATGTTCCATGAACAATAATAGGTACATTAATAACTCTTCCACATAGGGTTATGATATTTCCCATAAACAAGCCTATCCTTCCTAATGAAGGTACCACAATAGGATTT